>VWZO01001378.1:156608-366003 GCA_013396975.1 Bucco capensis
TTCTTTACTTGGTTGGGCTCTGTTAGCCAGGTGTTCAGTTGAAATCTCAAACCCCAAAGTGCTGCCGATTACTCACACTCCCAGCATGGATGCTCTTGCTTTGAGCAATTAAGTGAAATGTCATTTCTAGAAACTGAGGGGGGGAGGCTGTTCAATGTCTCTCTAAGGCATCAATCACTTGAGGCCTGTTGTTACCAGAGTCTGTGGGTGTGTTATATTAGTCCTGACAGGGCCTCCTGAGATGCTTTTGTGCCCAGCTACTGGTCACTCTACACTTGCTCTAAGTTGCTGCACAAGGCCCATAATACTTAAACTGATTTTTAAGCAAAACAGCTGGAGGTGACACACAGAGGACAAAGTACTTAAAATTGTTGCTACAATTATGGTGCAGTTGCTGCTTGTGCACTGAATGTATCCCTCTTGCTCTGAATGATTGTGGAATGTGTGCTGGAACACTGGAGCCAAAGTTGTAATTACTGCCTCCCTTCTCTTTTTCTTGGGAAGGGCTGGGAAAGGAAGGCATGCTGGGCTAGGCAGGACACTTTTTTAGTATGCTTCTCAGTCTATGTCCTGTTCTGGGCTCCTCAATTCAAGAGAGACAGGGAATTACTGGAGAGAGTCCAGCAGAGGCTACAAATATACTGAGCGCATTGGAGCATGTCTGTGAGGAGGAAAGGCTGAGACCCTTGAGGCTGTTCTGCCTGGAGAAGAGCAGACTGAGCTTAGCAACATCTAAAGGGTGGGAGCAAGAGGATGGGGCCAGACTCTTTTCACTGGTGCCCAGCGACAGATCAAGGGGCAATGGGTGCAAACTGGAACACAGGAAGTTCCACCTACATGTAAGGAAAAACCTCTTTTCTACAAGGATGATGGAGCACTGGCCCAGGCTGCCCAGAGAAGCAGCCTTCTCCTTCTCTGGAGAGAGTCCAGATCCTGGGCAACCTGCTCTGGGTGACCTTGCTTTAGCAGGAGGTTGGGGCTATGTAATCTCTAGAGATCCCTTCCAAACCTCTACCACACTGGCATTCTGTGAACTCAAGCTGAATCCTTCAACCAGCCTGCACCTTTGATAGAGTAAATTACATTCAAGCTGCCTTGTGCAGTGTTTAGCAGTGAGGTATTGTTCTCAAAATAGGGAGATGGAATTAAATGCAAAATCAAAGAGTTGAGCAGGGCTGTTTTTCAAAAGATTGTGCTGTCAGTGCAGGAAGCTTGTTTCACTTGTTTCACACATTGCAGATGCAGCAATAAGGGTTTCTTTCTTATTATGTTAGCTTTACTGTTATCCATTGCTTACTAATTCTGTTGGGCTGTTTTCCTCCCTAGTTTATCTCTTGGAGGTGGTGTGCTTGGGAAAGAAGCTAACATCTCCCTAAATGTTCCTATCCCCATGTGAACCTGGGTGCCACCTCTTGCCAAGAAAATGATGGTTTGGAGAGTGTGTTGCAAAGGAGAGAGAAGTCCCAAGCCCCTGGCAACTTCTGCTCTTGCAGTGAAGTTACCATGCTGTTGTCTGAACACTGCCAATGTTCTGCTCTCTCTTCTGATGTTGTCTCCCATGCACCTGAGTTCTTAGCTCTTTGTCTGAGATACTCTTAGAACTCTGCTGCTTGGTTTCCTTGCCTGCTACTTCCCATTCTGCTCTCTAGTTGCTACTCTGGTGTCTACTATGGAGGCTATTTTTGTCTTTGCTTTCCTATGCCCTTTAATTGCCCTTGGGGCCTCAGGGATGGGTGCTCTTTGGTGTGCTTTGAAAAACTTCTCTGAACAGTCATGTGTCTCCATTCTCAAGGGGAAGCTTCTTTATTCACCCTATCTGCTGGATTTATAACAGTAAATAAAAGATTGAGGACCCAAGTTCTGGTGATGCCAGTATTTGTAACTATCTGACTACCCTGAGGATATGGCCACGGGTGGATTTATCAGACAAGCTACCCAGAGAAGTGTTTAGACACTTTGATGATGTGCTTTACAAAGGCAACTATATCAGGAGAACATCTACTATGGAGCAGAAGGATAACTGTAATCTTTTATGCAGGTTTTCAACATTTCTACAAATCACATGTCTTTTATTCCCCAAAGCACAACATGAGCTCTTTCAAGAGTAGAAAATTCTGTTTAATATGTTTCACAATGTATTTGAAGTCCAGCACAGAGACTTTTTCCTCTTGCTCAGCTCTGACTAAATCTGCCTTAGTTTCTCTGGAGAAATGCTTGCTAGAAAGGAGAGCACTCTGAGATGGCCTTTGATGTACTGATGAAATCATTGCTGCATTTTGTATTCCAGCAGGCATGGCACTGTGCTTTATTTATGTTTTTAATGCAGTGCCATTTTAGATGTATCAAAACTGGCAATTAAATTAATATACGGTCTATAAATGCATTCTAGAAAGGGAACTCTGGCAGCTGCTTTAGAGAAGTGATTAAAATTTAAAAGGCAATTTGCCAGTAGGAGAAAACAAAATAAACTCATTATTTACCATGGCTACATCCCTAACAGAGTGTGGAAATTATTTTATTAATGCTTTTGGTTTTTCAGAGGGGGGGGTGGGTTTTTCTTTTCCTTGACAACTACAAAAGATCTGCTTCTTTATAGGAAGGATGATTGCTCCAAAAGTTAACACTTTCTGTGGCAAACCCAGTTGCTCTGGCAACTGCTTTCCATCCAGGAGATAATCCTCAAGAAACAATTCTTTCCATTTTGGGACAACATACTTGTAAGTCAACTTGGTTTACTCCTCAAGGTGCTCAGGGCATTTCTTCTAGAAAGAAACCTGTGCAGAGGTGCTGGCCCACAGCTTTGCAAGAAGGATGCAGCAAAGGCTGTGGATAACTTCTAACAAAGGTCCTTGGACTTCCCAAAGTCTAAAAGGTACCATTAACATAAGCAGCAAGAGAGAGGAACATCTTTTCCAAAGTCCTAGTGAAAAAGGCACAGGGAAAGGACATGAAGCTGTTCACAAGGCATCTAGATCCGTGACCTGACCTTTCTCAGCCAGACCATTACATCCCTCAGTCATGATTTCTTATCAGGCTGAAAGCTAGGACTTCCCTGTGCAACTCTTATAAGGCTATAAATGTTGCTCCCAAAACCAGGAATTTTGCTGAAACCACTAATGTCTCTATTTCAGAGACTTTTTGAGACTTCCAGAGCTTTATTTATAATGACTTTCTCAGTATAAGGTTAGCTTACCTAAACTTACCCTTTTAAACGTACTGGGCTGTAGATCACCCCAAACTCTAGGCTGTTGACTTCAAACAACTGGGAGAAGCTGTGCCTCTGAGAGCTGTGACCACCTCTGAATTCATTTTATTTCTTAGGTTCTGTTAATTGCATAGCAAGGAAATAGACCTGGGATGTGCTAATTGGTTATGTTGAGTTGTCTATTGACTGAGCAATTAGGATGTCATTGCAAGAGGATGCTTGTGTAAGATGGTTGTTGGGCTGGACTGCATTGATGTAGAGATTTTGGGGCCTTTTACTTGTTAAGGTAACTGTTACCTGAATAAGGTAAGTGGACATACTGAAACAGTGGAAGACAGTGCCCTGAATAGCCCTTGGGGTATATGTCTGCTGTGTGCTAAGTGTACACATGAATGAAATGAATCTCATTTTGTTTTGGGTAGCTGTCTTACTTGTTGCAGAAGGTTATGAGTGTGAAAGAAATAACAAGGTCTTATGTTGAAAGAACAGTTCTTTGATCTTTCTAATCAAAGGATATTAGTGATGCTTTCTGCTTTTGTAATAATTTTAGTAGAGCAAAAAACCACAAGTGTAACCAGCTCGTATCTCTTCAAGCTAATCTGACTGTCAGCAAAGGTATCTTATCATTTAAGACTGCTTTAGTTTATTCTAGTGTCTAGGTTTATTACTTCAAGGCTTGGAACTAATTCCATTCAGGTTTAACCTTAGCCTAGGATGCTTTTCTTCCAGGATCTGCAGGAGGCCTAGAAGAGGGCTGGGGAAGGACTTTTTAGGATGTCAATAGGACTAGGGGAAATGGATCCAAGCTTGAGGAGGGGAGATTTAGGCTGGATGTTAGGCAGAAGTTGTTCCCCAGGAGGGTGCTGAGCCACTGTGCCAGGTTGCCCAGAGAGGTGGTGGCAGCCCCAGCCCTGGCAGTGTTGCAGGCCAGGCTGGCTGGGGCTGGTAGCAAGCTGCTCTAGTGCCAGGTGTCCCTGCCCATGGCAGGCACAGGGGTTGGGACTAGAGGAGCTTTAAGGTCCCTTCCAACCCTGACAATTCTATGATACTCTGACAGGCTGTGAAAAGTGCTAAATTCCAGAGGCTGACCTTTACTTTTCCTAACAGTCTGGGAACAAAGTTCTGGTAAGGTACTATTGCAAGTACTGCTTGGATAGAAGTTTAACTGGTGCTTTCCTTTTAAATTTAGTCATGCTGTGAGCTAAGGAAGTAAAAAATATTTAGCCAGCTCAGTGGAGCACGATGTAGTGAAACAATGTGATCTGCATAAACAAATCAGATGCTCAGTGGGCCTCTCTGCAGACTGTTTGGCTTGGTCCCCTTGGGTCTGGGGTTCCTGAAGGGAGATCCCAGGCCCATTTATCTGGGCCAGAAAACTGTCATATTTCTTTACTGAAGCAACCTGGGGAGTCACATATATACCAGACCCTCTAAGGCGAGTTTTCACCTGCAAAACTAGGAGGTGGCAGAGTGATTTTGGACAGTGGTTGTAATTCTTAGGTACCACCAACAGCTGAAGGACAAGGCCTGACCACAAGGAAACACTTGCAGTACACCTTTGTGCTCTGACCCGTGACTCCCCTGGCCATACCATGAGAGCCACTTGAAATCTGAGAAACTAAAATATGCTAGATAGTTTGGTCAGATAAGAATCTCTCTTTAAAGCAGACATTACCCAGAAGGGGAGCTGTTTAGGGCACATTAACATTATAGAAATAATAAAGCAAGTTTAAACCTGCTTCTCTTCATCTGGCAAGTGCTTTCAGGCTAATAAGGAAAGGGCAGCATTATTATGTAGGAATGGGCTTCTTTTCTGTTCTGTGAAACTGCACTTCATTAAAGGGCAAACTTTCTGCTGTCCCTAAATAGGAAACTATAGCAGTAACAATATAAAAGCCCTTTAATATTTTATAGCAGCTAAAGCTGCCTTCTATCTATAATTACAGTCAATACTTGGACTGGAGAGAAATGCCTTAATTTTCTTAATGTTTCATGCATGGAAAAACAATCAGGCTTTTCCTGTATTTCTGCTTTCATTGGTTGGCTCTATATAAGTGTGCTTTTCCCTGGCAAAATGGAGCACTGAAGTAAAACCTTCTTGCAACTTAATGCCAGTCCTCGTTGCAGCCTACTTGTGCAAGCCTCTATCCCAAATTCCATTTAGCTTTGGGACCCCTAGTTCCACATCCATTGACCTTAAACCTTGATTAAATTCTGCCTGGAAAGCAATGAGCCTGGATGCTTTCTGTACCCTGAGGAATGCCAGCTCTGTGCTGTGCCACCCCCTGCACCCTGGTAGTCCTGCTGGGAAAGGGAAAGTGGATGGAGAAGAGATGGAAAGCAACTTTGCTCAGCCGATGAATTACAGGTAGAATGCTGTAGGGCTGAGTTTTCCTCTGCTGAAGGTATGCAGCCACAGCTCATGGTGTGCTGGCAAAGAGGATGATTGAAGAAAGCACTTGCTGCCTCTAAGACTTTGACAGAAGCTTGGCAGCTCCATTTCCCTGTGCTGGTAGTTGGGAATGTCAAGGCAGAGGCTTGAAGAGGAAACCCTGCCCCCTTATCTGAGAGGCTTTGCAGAGAGAGGGAGCATCTGTGACAGGGAACTGGGGATGGGCATGGAAAACAGTGCCTCTCCATGCAGGCTCCTCAGCAGCTCAGATCTGCTCCTGCAGTTGCTGTGTTTTAGCCCACCAGGCCTTTTGCCATCTCTTTTCCTGTCACAGGAATGCAAGGCAGCACCTTGGCATAATTAAATGACAGCTCCAGCCTCCATACAGCCTCTCATGATCTTTGCACGCAGCAGATGTGTAGCTGGATGCAATGCAGGTGGGTGCCTGGCTATGGCTAGGCTGAGGACTAGGGCACTGAGCTGCTCCAGGGTTAGCTACTGAATCCTCTCCATATGCTACTCTTCTCTACCCCCTTTTCAAAAAAACACAATGACTATCTCGCCTGGGGCAGACCCCTCTCCTCTTAACTCCTGCCCATGCTTAGGAGACATTTGATGGCCAATAAACATAGCCATTTGTTTCTAATCCTCTTCCAAGTGAACACATTGGGGGTTTTGAGGCCTGGTTCCAGGGGAGATTCCCCTTGGCTCTCACAGCTCTTTGTCTGCAACTGTTTTCTGACCACCAGCTGGGTTCAGTGCAGATTCCAGCCCACATGTTTGTGGAGGCAGGACATCTCTGTCTAGGGCATTACAGATTTCCCAAGGATTTGTGGTCCCCAATACTGTAGTCATGAGGATCATTGCTACTACCTACAGGTGAGAACAAACCTCTAGTTTAAGACCAGATCACTGAAGATCTGACCCCAAATGGCAATGTGCCAGCCACTGAAGCTGGGGCAGGAAGCAACCCAGTGCAGAGGCTGCATTCAGCCTAGCCAAAGTCACTGGGATTTGCGGAATAGCCTAGATTCCATCCTGAAAGTCTTCCTACTGCATTTCAGTTACTGAGTCAAAGAATCTCATGTTGCAAAAACTCTATTTTTTTTCCTCTGCACTTTGGCTTGAGATCTTGCTGTTGCATTCAGGTTCCCTTTCTCCCTCCTTGCTGTACTTAGGGCCGTGGTTTAGTGGTATGGTAATGATAGGTGTGGTTGGACTTGGTGATCTTAGACGTCTCTTCCAACCTTAATGATTCTGTGATTCTTTGACATTTAATGCAATGCAAAAAGCAAATGTTATGCTCATCTAAATGTCTAGGACTCCCTTCCAGAGAAAAAGCCCCACCTCTGGCTAAAATCACCCTTCCTTTAAATCCATTCGAAACCCTGAGAACAGGTTTCAAGTGTTCTTCTGAAAGAGAAAAACTAGAATTTTCTTTCAGTTACTTGAAGGGAAAAAAAAAACCCCACACTTTGAGCAAGTGTTCCTTTAATATTTTTTTCCTGTTCTTGGAAGAGCTTTTGTACGAATGTGCAAATTAATTAGGATGCAGAATGTTAGGATCTTGTTTATGTGAACATATTTGTTGAAAGTTTCTGAGGGCTGAATATTGCAGTAATTGATGCGTGCTTGTAGCTCAGTGTCTCGTGGATGCCATCTGGTCCAGTTCAGTTGCTCTGTTGTTTTAGATGTTGGGGTTGGGTTTCTTTTTTTTTTTCCTTATAATTTTGTGCTTACTGTTGTTGGGAGAGGGAGGGAGTGGGAGAGAGGGAAGTGTGGACAAGTTGGAGGAAGGCTGAAATATCTGTGAAAGCATGAGGGTAGGATCCATTCTGATGCATTCAGTCTGTATATGTGCTTTACATTTGGGGCTGGCAGCATGTGACTAGAAGGATGAATACACATCACCCTGATTATTGAGCAGTAGTTGGCTAATGTCAGGAACAGGAGAGAACATCTGCTGAGCTGTTAGTGAAAAATGTGCATATTTTATCTCCTGCAAAAATGGACAACATTTTCAGAGCTGCAAACAGCATGTGTGGTGGGGAAAATTGAGTTCTTCCTGGATGGGCCATATCCAGCAAATGTAACTGCTCTGCTGCTTGTGTTGCCTATTCATGCTTGCTGTCCCCCAGCAAGCAGTGTCCTTGTGGGTAGTGACATCTCTTTCAGTTCTCCTTTGTCCTGGTGTAAAGGAGGAGTACTTGGAACTCAAATCAAGGGGCTCTAGATCTTCTGTGCCCAAGATGTTTTCTTTCCATCCTGGGGGCTCAGCTCCCTTTCTGCTATCTTCTTCATGAGATAGATCTCATTTAGTCCAGCAGAGACCTGGCTGCCTGTGGGCAACTGTATGATCTGGATCCTGTTTCTGTGCTGCTCCTGTGCTGACTAGCCACCATCCTTCCCCAGCTGCCAGCTCAGGATTGTGCTGTCAGAGTGGTTTTCATCAACTTGGTTATATTTTTCCCTCCACCTCCTAGGCCCTCCTCAGTGAGCATTAACCTTGCATTTGAGCCATCTGTTCTCTTCTCACTCCATGCAGGCAGCAGCAGATCTATTGTCAAACATAGCAATAAACATCTCTCCCTATCATGGCCTTGGAGCCAGCTGAGCTAGTGCAGAGACAGCCAGGGCCAGGCCAGGATGGCCATGTGCTAAATGGCCAACCTCTACAGACATGCTGATGGGTTGACTGGCTGCCACCTCCAAGAGAGTAAACCTGGTGGTGATGACATGCCTGTCTCCCTGGAGGGTCCTTGTGAATGTTTCTCTCTGCAGTCTGGCCAATGATTTTTACCATATACACAGGAGATTAATTTTTCTCTCAGCTGTCTGTCAAATTGGGCTGAAATCAACTAATAGACTGTAAGTGATCTGAGAGGGCTTGAAATGACTGAAATATCTTATTAGAAAGCCAGGTGTAGAGCAGCATTTCAGGCAAGGTATAAACAATTGCATCTTGTTCACCTGTTAGCACTATTTTGAATATCCCTTTTCCCTCTACCTTCATATTGAAGGTTCCAAAATGCTTTAGAGAAGGTCTTTTCTTTGCAGCTGAGAAGAAAAAGGTTTCTTAGGAGATTAAGATATCTTATGTACATAATGTAGTGAAAACATGTATGTGTAGAGGGCTGTGTATTGCTTTGGAGAGACAAATTATTTGGTAGAGTTTTAAATCTCTCTCTTTTTTTATGGCACTGCATAGATATTAGAGCCCTTTTACTCCCCAGACATTTACATAATAAAAGAGATGGTTTAATTGACTAGAAAGAGGCAAAGTTTTGAGAGAGAAACCAAGATGGAAAAGCTAGAGGGCCATAAATTCTACCCTGAACAGAGCTGGTTGGGAATGAGACCTTCCTGGGGAGGGTGGGAACTGCAGTCTTGTTAGAAAGCAGATATTTCCCACAGGATATCCCTGTTGAGCCATAAAATAGAAGATTAAGAGAGAGCAACAAGAACATCCTTCTCTCTGGGCTAGGCTCACTCACCATGCAGTATCTCCCACGATGTCTTGTCTCTGGTCAGAAGGATGTTGTATATCCTGGAGTACTAGCCTGTTCTTAGGATAAAACTCATTTTTAAAGCACTGGAGTGATCTCAAGGATATAAATTCTTTCCCTCCTCCCACCATGACAGAGGATCTGGAGGAAATCACTGAAAAGAGAAACAACACTTTCCTCCCTGAAGTGACGCTGAGTCACTTCTCTGTTGGATGATGAGGCAGAAACTCAATTATGGCAGAAGGCAGACTGTGATGGGCTTTATCTGGCAGCATATTGGAGAGTCAAGGTCCAAGCACAGATTGGACAGGAGACTGGATTTTAAATCAATTCTTCCCATCCAGGTGCTCTCTGTGTCTCAGTAGCCATTTACAAGATTCATATGGTAATTTACCAGTGTTCTGCTTTGGCTGAAACAAATTTTTTTGCTCTGCTCACTCTTGGCTGGCTGGTTGGCCTCAGAGTGTCCTGCCAAATGCAGGAGGTGTGGTGTCTGCTTTAGCTGCCCATACAGAAGCACAATGGCATTGAAGAGAGTTTAATGGCTTGGATAGTGCTGTCTTTTGTGTTAACTTGACTTTGTGTTGGCTGCAAAGGCCATGCAGTCAACTCTACTGTGTTCTATAGAAGGTCCTAGGATCATCCTGACCCTTCTCCAGTGTGTCCTTCAGTATTGTCCTCCTGAACCACCACGCTCAGGGCTGGGGTACTTTCCAAAGTGCCTGCACAGGGTGAAACTGGTTTCTGTTGCACTAACCCTTTTGCATGAAGATCTACTCTTGGTTGTATATCTAGACATATCTCCTTGGTCTCAGCTTTCTTTTCTTGTGCCAGGAGAGTCCCATGGGTTTTCTCCCATGTCTCTAGCACCTTGGGCTTAGCATGATCTTGGCTGTAGCATCTTAACCCTTCCATAGTATTAACTGTCAAGATGAGCAATGCTTTTTGTTCTTCTTGACAGTTAATGCTATGGAAGGGTTATGATGCTACAACCAAGACCAATGCTTTTTGCTCTTCTCTCAGATATTTAATCCTCCCTAACTGCTCAGGGGAAGACTCTTGTAGTTGCTTCTTGCATTTGTTAAATGAGCATTTTGGGCAGGTGGCTTTGCCACAGTGTCCTGTCCTCCGCTTAGCCCTGCCCTTTAAATGAGAGCCTGGCCTTTGTGACACATTTCTGAAGTGTTTCTCCCAGTCCTTGAAGAAAAGGAGAGCAGAAATCAAATGCATTCAGCCCTCTATGAGTATTTTCTTGAGTTCCAGCAGTGATTTCTCTGCTCAGCTCTTGCCAAGTGCTCAAGCTCTTTATTTACTAGCCTTGTGTCGACAAGTACAATGTCTATGTCATTGCTCTGCTGAATCAAAGCTCTGAAGCCTTTAATCTTTTATACAGTGTTATATACAAATTATGTATTATACAAAATATTTTGCTCTATTCCTGACCCTCAGGATATGTGGAACATGCAAGCAGTGGCTGCTTTACCTTGTCCAGAATGCTTTTCTGGTGGAGATTTCTCCATGACAGGGTGATATGCTGGGAGTAAACTTGCAGCTTGGGATTGAAGTGTGCCTGGCTGAAAACTGATGTGGCTGAAGCAGTGACCTCACTGTACCTATGGCAGAGGGCTGAGGCACACAGCTGGGGACAGGGAGCCCTTAGACTATAGCAGATTCAACCCAGAAGGGATCATGAATCAAAGATCAGCTGCTCTTGTGAGCTGCTAGTGAGCATAACAAAGTCTATTATTTGGGGCTATCTGGGGAATATGCTTTAGGCAGATGTGAATAATTGATCTGTACCTTAAAATGCCTGACCTAAGCATCATAGCTAGTACTATGCAGAGGTCAGGACTAAAATGGGGTGTCTTTCCTCAGAGGGGACACTCAGGAAGAGTCATCCCCTATTTCTGTGTGCCATTGGTCAAGTTAGCCAACTGGTCTGCATGAGAGTTCCCATCCTCTGCACCATGGAATTGTGCTGAGAGTCCTCAGGGACCAGAGACTGTCTATTGGGCTCTAGGTTTTGGAAAAATAACCTGTTTTTTTATCCATGATGCCACAAATATGGACCCCCCAAAAAGCTATATTTGCTATCAGCTTCAAGGCATTCAGTTCATTCTCAAATGTTTAACAAGGAGGTAGGGATTGCACTGGTTTAAAACCAAATAACTGAAGCCCTAAACCATGCTCCTGTATAGCTTCCTCCATCTAGCTGAGTTACTAAAGGAAGCTAAGGAAAGTGCAGACCTCTTGGTGAGAGCTGTCATGTCAGCCCCATCCTTGGAGTGAGGTGGGGGAAGGTGGTGGATGAGATGGGGAAATCCACTCTCATCCCATGCCCTGCTGTTAACAGCTCACTCTGCACAAGCAGCCTCATGAGTGGGAGGAAATGGCATCTCCTCACTCCAAGAACAGATTGCACTCATTCTGGTAACACCTGCCAGAGCCAAATAAAACCTGCTGGAGTAACACAGCCATTCCTGAACCATGTGCCATGGTCCAGCTTTCAGAAAGCACCCATTGCCTGCAGCAAGGGAAGTCTGTCTCCTGCTGACTTTACTCTCTGGAGGTGCTGGCATGGCCAAAGGAACATGCCAGACAGAGGTGCTCCTAGGATTTAAGCAGCTGTGGATGGAGGAGCTCATCTTGCTCAGCAAGATCCCCCTGGAAACTGCTTCCTCCCCAAAACATTCTTCCTCTGACTCTGTCATGTGGCTCTGGCCCTGGAGTTAGGAGGGCTCATACCCTTACTATGAAAGTTGTTTTTAGGGATTTTAAAGTCTGCATGACCTGCAGAAAATGTCATTTAAAAAAAAACCCAAAGTATTAATCTAGAAATCTTCACCCCTTAAACAATTATTGCCTTGTAACTGTTGGAAACACATCCATAGCCATACTGCAGTCAGCTAATTTTTCCCATTGCTTTTGAGCAAAATAATGAGCTAATTATGCAATCTTGCCTTTGGTCATGACATTACTGTTTTACAGCACCAACCTCTTTCTGGTACCTAGGATATGTTGTTTCCAGTGAAATCTGTTCAACTCAGAGCTTTGTCAGCCAGGCCTTGAAATTAGTTAAATAATTGGACAGGTGTGCTTGATTTTCAACAGCCAAACCTCTTGGTCTGAAGTACCAAGAAATAGAGATGCTACAGAAAGGCATCTGGGACTCTGTGTGTTCTTTCCCTGTAACAATGATCTCTGATATTTTTTTGAGCTTTCCTTCAAAGTATTTCTCTGCTTCTCATCTCTTGACCCTCCCCCAGTACAGCTTTTCAATAGCCTGGCTGCCACTGAAGAATTTCTTCAGTTCTTGGAATATTTTTTTCTCAGAAGCCCTAGGAAGATTTCCAGAGGTATTGTGTTCAATTACAATCACATCTCAATTCTTCTCATCTGCAAAAACCTCTCCAGTGTCCATGAAAAAGCAACGTTTGCTTTCCCATGTCCTGGGCTACATTTCTGTTTGGGCTATTGTCTGAAAAATTAAGGAGAAATTCACTTGGATACATTGATGTGCATCCTAATCTCTGAAAGATTTACTTGTTTAGGGCTCTCTCCCTTGTAGCCTTTTTAGGGCACAGTCACTTTCAGCTTCCTTGGGTCTTGTTTGAAACTTGTGTTGGGTGTTTAGAGTCCTTGGTGAGGTGCTGGATTGTCCAATGCTGCAAGGTTTCAGGATTTGGCTAGACAAAGCCACAACAGACCAGATCCAGTGCTGGCAATGGTCCTGCTCCAAAGTCAAGGTCTGGAGGCCTCCAGATGTTCCTTCCAAGCCACATACAGGCAGAAAGTTCCATGACATCAGCAAGTGAGGATTCAGGGTGGGTGCCAGCATCAAACTGGGTGGTTGTTCTTCTGCCCTCATCAGCTACACATTGGAAAACATATTGAGAAGGGTTATTCCTTATCAAACCTCAGCATCTGCAGCCTAGAAAGGCTTTTGAGGATGCTTACAGGACCAGCTACTGAGTCCAAGCTATCCAGACCATTTTTGGGGCAATATACATTTAGTCTCCCTGGGATATATTTTCATTGACTTACCAGCAGTGGGGCACAGCTCTGTGTGTGTGTGGAGGGGAAAAATTGACAGTAGAGGAGCTCAAATCTGTAACCTCCTTTCTGACATCATTTTTTCTTTAATTTATGGTTGGGAATCAAGCATATTTGCAATGTCTTTAAAATATTAATATAGCATAAGGGAGAGCTGAGTAGGTGGGGATTCAATTTTTCCAATGCCAGCAACTAAAATAAAACAGATTAACTCTAAGGATTTGTCAGGGAAATGTCAACTTTTCTGTGTTTTCCTGTTAGTGCACAAAAAAAGGGGAGATGTGGAAGCAATATTCTCTTTTGCTTAGTGTCTGACAGCAGAGCTTGTCAGATTGTTCAAATGGAAGAGCTGCTCACCTTCTCAAAAGGAAAGTCTCTTGCAGTACTCTAACAATTTTCATTTAGAGATAAAAATTAGGCAAAACTTTTAAATGCTTATTTCCTACCTTTGGTTTCTCCTCTCTAGATTTTAGGTTTGTATGAGAGCATGCTGTAAATGCACAATTATAGCCACAATATATTGGTACCTGCAATGTATTGCAGGTTGAAGGTTGAAGTTTTCAGTTACTGGTAGAGAATTGCTTGGCAAGAAAACCAATCTTGTAAGGCCCAGGAGAGGGACAGAACTCTTCCCACTGGACATGCTGAAATTATTCTAATGATTTTGAAGGGACTGATGAGAAGGGTTCCATGTAGGTTCAGAGTCATGCTAGGTGAGGCTACTTTGCACTGCCGTTAGGCAAGTTTATGGGCAGTGGTCCTGAGGCTACTGTCAGGCTCAGAGAGCTTGTGTCAGGCTCAATGATAATCAGTGGCAGTTGCTTGTAAGTGATGTTTCTGAGAGGGTTAATATGGAGGTTGATCCTATCTAGCACCTTTATTGATGCTTTGGATGATGGGATAGAGTGTGCCCTAAAGGATGAAAATACCCAGTTGAGATGTGCAAAGGGTATCCTGGAGGACAGGACTACCATTCAGAGAGACCTGGACAGGATGGGGATTGGCTGGCAGGGACGTTAGGGAGTTCAACCAAAGCTAATGCCAAGTCACACAGAACGGTTAAGATTGGAAGGGGCTGCCAGAGGTCATCCAGGCCAACCTCCCTGCAGCTGGAACCCAGCCAGCCCAGGAAGCAGGACAGACTGGGGCTAACACATTAGAAAGCAGCTTTGGAGGAGAGGTGAGGATCCTGGCACACAGCTTGTGCACTGGCAAGGGCACATCTGGCTGCTGTGCTTAGCATTGGGCTGCCTGGTATAGGAGCAGCATTGATGTACTGGATCAAGTCCAGTAGAGGCCACTGAGAGGGTCAGGGCTGCAGTACTCAGTGTGGGAGGAGAGGCTGAGGGAGCTGAGCTTGGGAAGGGGAAGTTTCTGGTGCCTGCAACTGCCTAATGCAGAGGAAATGTACATAGAGAAAGAGTAAGAAGCCGTGGGTGCACTTTGGAACCAGAAGAACTCCTATTAGATGCTAGAGGATTTGGGGTTGCCCTTGTCACAATCAAGGGGTAGAGAACAACCTGCTGAAGGTAACAAATAAGAATTTGAACTTGTAGTTCAATGTGGACCCTCCTACAGCCTTTGAGCTGCCTTGAGCAAATGGCTCAGTCTCTGTGCCTTGAGTTTGTGTTCTGGGAGTGGGCTGATGACACAGCACTGTTCTGTCTGCTTTTTGTGAGGCTTCTCTAAGACAGAGACCAAAGAAGCAAATGAGAAGATGCTGAGGATCTCTCCTGGCTCACCATGGTGGATGGACACCATCAAGAGGATTTTGGTCCAGTCACATCCATCACATCTTAGGGCTACCTCCTGAAGGGTATTAATAGTTATCCCCCCTCTCACACTGAGCAAGAGTGCTTTTGGCAGTCCAATACCCAGCTGATCAAAGGATATTGCTGCTTTTCCTCTTTAGTCTGCCACTGAAGTTACTTGGGTTTACGATCAAAAATCCTCAGGTATATTGTGTGTGATATTAGTCTTCCATGGGAGCTGATGTGTCCTGGGGAACCTGATGTTAATAAAACCCTGCCAAAGACCTGACTTCTGGCACTAAAAAACCTTGCAAGCTTGGAATGAGCTTTTTTCCAATCAGTGTAAATTACCATCTTATTCTGTAAGTACAGACCTGTGCACAGTAGAAGGGGAGTGAGAGTAGCAATTAATACTTGAATATCTGATGTTTGGAGAATGTTTCTACATTCCTGCCACTCTGAAAGTGCTTCCCAGGTTTTGTAAGTTAGAGGGATGCCAGCCCCCTGGAAACACAGGGAAAGCTGAAAAGCCAAACACTGCAGCTCAGGCCAACTTTACAAAATACCAAATAAAAGCCTTCTGTAAATTTAATAACTGCTGCTTCATGCCATGAACATGAACTCAGATGAGTTGGATCCTGAGTTAGGCTGTGAGAGGAGGAGAGACTTTCAGGATTCTCCTTGCATGAGGAGGCATACAGCCAAATGGCTGGAGAGCAGGGTTAAAGGAAGGAAGGTAGCATATTTACTGTAGGCTTGCAGCTGTACACAGTTTTCCTGGGAGTCAGCTGATGGGTGGAAACTCATAGAGCTGACTGTGGGGCCAGCCCTGCCAGTATGAGGTTAGTGGAAACCCTCCTGTAAATACCATGGGGAAGATGAGGGGATGGCAGCATATACTGTGTCCAGGGAAAAGCTCCTGCCCCTGCTCTCTCCCTACACTTAATAGTACCTTCAAGGAACTCAAAAATAAGATTCCTGTTTTGCCACAAGAAAGCAGCAGGAAGTATTATTAAGGTACCAAATGTTATGCATTGAATAAGTTGATCTTATTCAAATAAGCAAGTTTGTTGTGTGTCTGTGTCACCAGATAGTCAGTGACAGCAGTGACAGATGCTTGTTTGTGGAGAATTGATTCTGTAGGATCAGTTCTGAGCAGCAGCTCTGGAGCTGTGCAGCTGGCTGCAGGAGAACTGTCATGGCACAGCACTGCACATAGCTTTCCTGCAAAAGCTTCATTTAGAAGCAAATTATCACAGAATGGCTTGAGTTGGAAAGATCATCTAGTTCCAACCCCATTGCCATGGACAAGGATGCCACCCACTAGACTAGGCTGCTAAAAGCCTCCTCCAGCCTGGCCTTGAACAATTCCAGGGATGGGGCATGCACAACCTGTTCCAGTGCCTCACCACCCTCAAAGTGGAGAGCTTCTTCCTTGCAGCTTATCTAAATCTCCCTTCTTGATCAGTTTAAAGCCATTATCTCATCTCCCATCACTATATGCTCTTGTTAAAAGTCTCTCTCCAGCTTTCTTGTGGGCTCCATTTAGTTACTGCAAGGCTGCAATAAGGTCACTCTGGAACCTTCTCTTTTCCAGGCTGAGAATAAGAAGAACTGCTGTGGGATAACACAGTCCTCTCCTGCTCCAAATGATGATGTTTTGGCACAGATCTTCTGCATCTTTCACTGGTACTCAATTTGCATCTTAAAAGAGGGTGGCTGACCCCAGCTCCTGTGAGGCACAAGTTTTGCATCCTTATTCTTCTTGCAAACGCTGAAGGAATATGGCCAGGGCTTGTCTGTCTGCCTGGCAGCTATTTGTTATCCCTTTGCATGGAAAGGCAATATGGAGATGCCCAGCAGAGCTGGTAACACTGCCAAGGATCACTGCCCCTGCTCAGCAAACCAGTTGAACTACCAGCAGACTCTGAACTTTGAGCAAGGAGGCTAGCACTTGAGTTTAGCTGTCAGGCTAATTATGATGGCTGCTTCCTTTTAAGTGGTGTTCATCCAGCCACATTTCCAATCTTCTCATGCTGCTGTGTGTGCTCTGCATGTTGAAATGAGCCTTGCTGGAGCCCTGTGTGAGACTGCTGACAAACCCTCTGCTCTCCCTCCCTTGCAAATTGATGCAGAGACTGGCTTGCTGTGATCCCTCTTTGCCTGTGAGAAACAGGCACTAGCTGTGGTGAGAATTAATAAGTTCTTCAGCAGATGAGGCCACAGGTTTCTGGGAAGATAAACCCAGCTGTGATTTTTCCCCATGAGGTTCCATGCTCTGTAGTGGATTTTGTGGTATTTATACAAAAAGCTTTATCTAGTCCTCCTTCCTCTCTAGAACCAACCAGTAAAGTATGAGTGTGCAGACTTAAGTCATGTGAGTGATCTTGGCTCTTGGAGATTCCCAAGGCAAAGACACAACCAACCTGACCTAGTGCTGGAGATAGTCCTGCTTTGAGCAAGATATTGGACTGGAGAGCTCCAGAGAGCCCTTCCCAGCAGCATATCTTTAATAGCTACAAACTAGCATCCTCCATTGCCAATTTTTGCAAGCTTAGCTCCCATCAACATTGGCATGGGGATCACTGGGTTTCAAACCAGCTCCTTGCACCATCCAGGGGCTGGAAGGGACAGGACTCCCCCATCCAACCCAGTGCAAGCTCAGGGCAAAGGGAAAAGCTCCCATCACCCTCAGGAGCAAGATGGAGCTAGCTGTGAGCAGCATGTGTCAGGGGCAGCTGAGTCAACAGTGCCCATTGCCACTGCAGCCCAGGGCAGCAAATTGGAGTTTGCCATATGTTCTTTCTTCTGCTCTTCTCTGCTCCATCTCTGCCTGCACAACATCCACATCAAGATGTGTCCTCTGCCACAGAAGTGGTTTCTGACCAGAGGTACCAACATTTTGGGTTATCTTTGGTTTTCCTTTGCATTATGGCTCTGCTCTCAACTCTGCTCTAGGAAATGCAGTTTTATTGTCTTATTCAGGACAAGTATAGTGGGAGATGTGAACATCCTAGATGTGGGAAGGAAAAAAGTGATAAGGGGATGGAAGAGCTGAGAGGTTTCTTTCCCAAGAATCAATGATCCATCAAAGGCAGTGCTATTTTCAGCTTGGTAAGCAGGAGAAACCCCTTTTGGTTCACATGAGCTTATTGTTGATTAAATTAAATGGAGGGATGGGTAGGGACTAGTTGGATTGGAGAATGCAGGAGGAAGCTGTTTGAGGAAGCTGACTTGTCTTGAAGGGACCCAGGACACACATGCAAAGATGTTTTGGGCTCTCCTGATATTTGGGTTGGGAACCAGCCTAGAATAAGAGGAATTCTTGTAGGAAAAGTGAGGTAAAAATCCTCCTGGAAAAGATCCTGAGGAATAATCAAAGAGAACAAAAAGTCAATTATCTCTCTGGACTCATGAAATACAGGGGGGGGGTAAGATGTGCCAAAAGGCCTTTTAAAATTGACCAGAAACTAAAATTCTCATTAATTGCTACTGAATTCAACAGATGTTGTTTCACATACCCTGTGTTTCAAGTAGTTTCCCCTCCCTGTCCACAAACCACAAAGTTCATGGCATTTCTTCTTTTCTCTGCTGATAAAACAAAGATGCAGCTGCATGTTTATTAATTCCTTTGCTGTGCTTCTAGTCCTTGGTTTATTGCAGTTAGCACTGCTCCACTCCTCACAGGAGGGATTAAGAGTCACCAGTGGCCTTCTCTGGAATGAAGTGGTGGAATTCATGGTAGCCTGGTTCCCAAATTATTATTGTTGTTGTTGCTTTTATTTAAAATGGGGACATTTCACAGCACACCTGGTAGTGTTCCATCTGCTTCTGGGGCAGGGGGAAAGCCAGACATGGACTTTTCTCACCACTTTAGATTGCAGAAAATGTGAGAAGCTCTTTCTGCCAAAGCTGGGTCAGCTCTCACCTTTCTTCTAGCAGCTTAGAGGCTGAGCACAGTGATGTGATGTAGGTGGAACTTGTAGCCTCAAGTTTTGCTCCATCACTGTGTGCTTTGTCAAGTCCTGCACTTCCAGAGCAGGTTGGTTGATCTCTTTCCTACCAGCAGCTAGGTATTTTAGGGCCATGGTTTAGTGGTAAGTGATAGGTATGGTTGGACTTGATGATCTTAGAGGTCTCTTCCAACCTTAATGATTCTGGGATTCTTCAACAGTGCACAAAAGGTAACTGAGCTATAAGCCAACTTAGAGCCTTTGGGTATAAAACCAGCTTAGAGCCTTTGGGTATTGACAGAGATGATTTAGTTGGAAGAGTCTGTGTATGTGTGTGTCTTTTTTAACTAATATTGAGTCTTTAAGTAGGGTGACAGCTCTACTAATGAGAAATGATTAGCGTGTCTTAAAGATGTCTTTACTTGTGTATCACCTTGCCAATCCCCAGCTGTTTTCAGAACTGTTGATTGTGTTACAGCTGAAAAAGCCTAGTTGCTTGGAACCTCTTGAAATGAAATTTAAAAACCCCCAGAACATACAAGCATTTCAGCAGCAGATGTTCCTTTTCAGCTTAGCAGTTCAAAACACAGGAGCTCAGGGCTGCCAGTGAGCTTTGCCTTAACAGCACCACTGCTTCCCTCTGGCCATAAGCAGTGCATCCTATTGAAAGGAGGAGTTTAAATCAGCAAGGAGAGAGAAAAAACTTATCAAAAGAAAATGCAAAGTGTCTTAATAGTCCCTACAGTTATCTGAAATGGCAAAGAAAGATTATCTCCAGCTCCCTCAGGGATGGATGTGGTTTGTAACTGATGCTAATCTCTAGCTGAAACATCTGCATTCTTCTCCAGAGAAGGGGAGAAAGTTGCTGTTTTCCAAGAAGGTTACATGCTGCCACAGCTTGATGTATTGCAGTTATGGTGGCACAGACAGGATAGGCTTTCTGAGGATGCAGTGCCATGACTCAGCAAGCTTGTGATTCCCTTCCCTATAACTGCCCTGGCAGCAGAAAAGGTGAGCAAGTAACTCTGAGCACTGGATGGATGAAGCAAGGCAAACTTCTCAGAAGGGAAAAATAACAGGGCTTTTTCCATTCAAGTGAATGCCTTTGAGTAAGAAGTTTCAACATTGCTGGTGTGAGTCTAAAATTCAGAGCTGAGTTAGGGGGAAAACATTTGTCTTTGGACCCAGTTTGGCATTTTAATAGATAGGAAATATGAGAGTTTCCTATGGGAAGGGTTTTATGAATTTGGCCAAGCTCTCCTTTCTTGACTTGTTCCTTTGATGCTTGGAATACAAGGCATTTATCTCTTGCTCTCCTACTAGGCCTTTCTTGTTCCACTCTCCTGGCAGAGTGACTCTTCTAGGCATTTGCTCAGCTGTGTGTGGCTTTACTGGGGAGAAGTAGGGTTATCTGCAGCCACTCTGTGCTTGCACCCATGTGCTGGGATGCAGAGATGACCAGCTCCCTGCCCTCCCCTTCTGGAGCAGCCCTGCAGGGAGCAGTGTGCATGCACCTTCCTTCATTCCTGCTGCCTGAGCAAGCAACACAAACACATGGCCACTGTTGCATTCAGTGCAAAAAGCCTCTAATTAGGTGCTTAGCATTTTTGGAGGCTGACACATACCTTCTAAGTGCTGATTTTTAAATAGCTTACCAAGCAGATTATGTGCCCAACCAGGAGGTTTTGAAGGGATTTTTACCCTCTTGCATAATGGCTTCTTCCATCTTGGGGAAAAAAAAAGGAGGGGGGGGATGATTCTGATGTGCTGCTCTAAAATGTGAGGACTTGTTGTTTTTGTTGTGTTATTCATCATTGTGGAAATCTTGGCTGAAGCAGCATTTTTCCAGCTAATAAGATGGAAATCCTGCCAGCCTAAGAGAACTAACAAAGCACTCAAAGAAGGTCTCTTGTGAAGACAGAAGAAAAAAACATGGAGGGCAAAATCTCTCTGAGTATTATTTTTCCAGTAAGCTGCTCCATTTTGCATAAGCTGTTCAGAGAGCTGATGGGTTTTTCCATTTGGGATTCAGGAGACAGGGCAATGAGGAAAAGCAAGACAAAAAGTCAGCCTCAAAGAGATTGCTGAGTGCCATGACAAAGGCCTGTGCACACATCAGGTGTCTCTGTCTGGAAAGACTGCACTGGAAAGGAGACTCCCAAGAGAAATCCTGCCTGATGTTTGTAGCAACATCCAAGGCAGTTGTCACAGAATCACAATGGTTGCAAGAGACCTCTAAGCTCATCAAGTCCAACCATCCCTATCACCCTCATGCCACTAAACCATGGCCCTAAATAGAACATCTATATGTTTCTTAAACCCCTCCAGGGATGGTGACTCCACCACCTCCCTGGGCAGCCTATTCCAAGACTTAACAATGCTTTCAGTAAAGAAATTCCTCCTTATATCTAATCTAAACCTCCCCTGCTGCAACTTGAGGCCATGTCCTCTCATCCTCATGTGCCCTCATCTGCCAAGGCACAGATGAAGTCTGGTTTGTCTGCTCATAGTTGGAACTTACTACCTGTGCAGGCTTTTGGAAGCCCTGTGCAGTCATGAGTGGCTGCTGTGAGGAATCAGCCTGCAGGCTTGGGAAGGAATGCAGTGAAAAAGAGGGACAGACCTTCCCCTCCAAGCTTGTTCCCATAACATGGTTCAGATCCCAGGAACAAGAGTCTTGCTAGTCTTAGTGTTGCTTACTGGTTGTGACAAGGCAGCCAGGGAAACATTCAGGTAAGCTATTCCCTATTTTTTCCTAGTAGAAAACTTGCTTCTTCATTCCATGAGCTAAGCAGCACTCTTTTGAAGGACATCAAGCACAGCTTTCTGAAACTTGAGTGTAAAATACTGCTGTGGGGAAAGCTTTGCCTGGACTCACAGGGGAATTGATGGAGCTGGTTCCTGTGAGGTGGTGGAGTAAATCCAGCACCAGGACTGCTGCCTGTCCTGCAGGCTAGAACCTCTGGCAGGTCAGCACACGGAGTGACACAAGGGAGATGCTCAGCTTCCTGCCAGGCAGTGAGCCTCACCTTGCAGTCTGACTCCTCTCGTTTATGCAGTTTCCACAGAGGCTTCTCTAAAGGCTCTCTCAAGTACTTTAACTTCTGCTGCAAAGAAATATATAAATGAGCAGTGTAGCTAAATCAGTCTGACATTCACAAGTGCTCAATGAAGTGACACCTACCTGAAATCAAAGCAGTTCTGAATGGCTAATCGATGGTAAGTGAATCTGCATTAAAATGGGTGAGGGCACTGTTCTCCAGTTTCAACAGAGGCTTAGGATTTCATGCAGAGAGAGACTCTGCCTCAGCTGGAAGGCAGAGGCAGCATTTCCTCCCTCAGTAACTCCAGGCTGTCAGAACAGAGACCTGTCCCCATCTTCCACTCTCTGATCTTAGATTCCTTTCTATCCAAGTGTCAATTAGCAAGTTTTCCTCTGATTGCAAGGCAGAACATCATCTCTGGCCAAAACCAGCACCTTGAAGTTGTATCCATGGATCATTTACTGTCTCTTTGTTTCAATCCAAAAAGGATTTGCATGAAATGCCAGAGCCTGTGGTAATGTATGGATGTGCCATTATGGGAATGGCCTTTGAGTGACCTGCCAGGACAGGCTCAACACCCAGAGTGAGGTTTTGCTCTTGGCCTTGGAGCAAGACATAGGATGAAACTGCCCAACTGGAAAATCCCATCCCACCTGCCTCAAAAGCCCCCATTTGGCTCTCTAATGCAGGGACCTTGTGTGAAGGGTGTAAGAGCCTTTTATTTCCTGCTTTCCCCCTAATTCCTCTAGGCATCATTCCCTGGAGTGTGTGGCTGGCCAGCATCTAAGGGACCCCCATCCCCCTGGGGTTTGCTCTGGGCCCAGTTATTATAGGCTCTCAGATGGATGTTACTCTCAGCCCAGGTTACTCTGCTCTCTACAGAAGTTCTTTCTACCTTCAGCTCACAACTTGGCTCAATGTTCCTTGGCAGGACTCTGAAGTAAAGCCAGGTTTGTGTAAATCAGTCATGATGGTGAAGACAAAGATGTGTCACTCCAGCTCTGATGGCAAGCTGGGCATGCAGAAAGGCTCAGCTCAGGTTGTTAAAGTGAGGGGAACAGTCTATGCCTCTATGCTGAGAGTTTAGCAACTTCATCTTCCTCCTCAGCCTCCACAGTAGGTTGAGTCTGCTGTGACACAATCCTTGGCTGAAGGGTAGATGAGCACGTCTGTGTCCTAAATTCACTGGAGTGTGTTGTGCATGGAGAGACAGCAAGGACATGATGACAGGAATATAGATCCAGCTGCCTCTTCCTTCTCAGAGCCTCCTCAGGAACCTGTCTTTCCTTGCATATGACAAGTGAAGGGTCCCTGGCCATCTTCCCTTCTCTCCATCTCGTTTCACCTCCTCTTCCTCACTGCAAGAGGAGGAGGCAGGGAGCAAGATAGTGGGAGTGGGAAGATCACCCCAGTGGCTTGCTTCTCCTCTGAACCATGAGTGAGGGGAGGTTGCAATTTCAAGGCAATTCATGTATTGCAAATGCTCCAATCCTTGTACTGAGATGAGTGCTGAGGTCCCAGATCTGTTAGGTGCACTGAAACATTCCATCCTGTTTTTCATCCTGTCCTGGGCTTCCAGAACTGTGCAGTATAGACCCAACTGACACACGCCTCTCTTCCTCAGCTTGTAGACACAGCGCTGCAGAACTCAAGCTGACTGCATTTCATCTGAGCCCACAAGGGATCATCTGAGTCACTGTCTGCATACTCCAAGGAGGAGGTAAGAGCCCTTGCAGAGATGTTTCTGGAACCTTTATGGCAACCAGGAAAGCTGTGAAGTCAAGTGCCTCAGTAACCTTTGATGAGCCTCTCATTTCTGTGTTTTAACCCTGTTGATTCAGAGAGCCAAGGTCATGCAGGGGAAGGGTTGCACAGAGAAGCAGCTTCCCCCAAGTCCCTAGATAATAAAATAAGGCAGAAAAGACAAGCAGGATGAGTCTATCTTGAGCTTTTATTAACATTTCCAGTGATAGACCTTCAAGCACTCTCTATATATAGCAGTGATTTAAACCTTATAGCTAAGCGACGTGACTCCAAACTGCATCAGACAATCCAGCCTTCAGGTAAGAAAAGTGCAGCAGCCAGAAGCATGCCATGGATGCTTTTGAACAGAAATGCTCAGCTCTTTCTCTAAATCCTTGCTCCTTTTTCTCACCATCCTCACAGCTGACAGAGAGTGATGCTGCAGTGAAGTTAGCTAAGCTTCTGTGCATGTCTTTCTTTCACAAGCACTGCAGAGCTAGCAGCAGAAAAGGTAGAGCTCTCCAACAGCATCATGAGTGGGCTTTGACTCAGTGGCAGACCTGGACTTATCTGTTCCTCTCCTCAAATATTTGCTGATAAATGAGCAAAATAATTGAAAACATTCTGTTTATTTTCCTTGCTGTTTACTGCCAATTAGAGATGAATAAATAATTATTACCTTTAATGAGATGGTGACTAGGAGTGATACTGGTGCCTCCACATCAGGTGGAATAAGGCTGGGCCAGTGGTTCAGATGATCAAGTGGACTACAGGCAACAATCTGCACCTGAATAAATTGCATGAATATCACTGTTAGACACCACAAAGTGTTCAGGTGTGGGGCAGAGAGGTAAATTCACCAAGTAACCTGCGAAAAAAAACCACAAACAAACTCATTCAGCTCTAATATGAATCCTTAAACTCTATTATTTCTACTGCCTTGCAAAGAGTACCAAGTCTCTGGTTTTGCACCCAAGAAATCTTCTGCAAGTGATTCCTGCAACTAGCTGGAGCTTAGCCTTATTTTCTTCTCAAGCTGTATTCAGCAAAGAGTGGAACCAATCCATTTAGTAACATAATTAGTTAAATGAGGTCCTTTGTCTCCTTAAATTCCAAAATGTTACACTTCCCTTCCCAAGCCCTTAAACGGATACAAAATGAAGTTATCTTTAGGGGTTGTTCTGGTGTTGACATGCTGGATTTTTCAGAGAGTTTATCTGCAGCAGCAGGACAATCTGCCACTTACCATGCAGCAGTGAGGCTATTTTCTTTTCTCATGCTCAGTCTGGAATCAGAGGTGTTCTTAATTAATTTTTAAAATGCTCTTTTTAAAAAGCTCCAAAGTAATTAAAAGAATGACAGGAGATGTGGTATATTACCAGTGCCAAATATGATTCAGACAAACTGTCACTAGAAAAGGGCTCTGACAATTCCAAGTCCTCCCAAATCTATTATTCAAGCTGTTTGGGCTTTTTCTGTTTTGTTTCCCTCCCCTCCCCTCCTTTCAGGCTCAGTGCTAAACATCCTCTCAGATCTAGCAAAATACAGATAACTGTGGAGGGCTCTGTTGTGTTTGGTTTAGTCTCTTCTCTGGTGTTGGGAACTTCTGGGCAACCAATATCCTCCAGAACAGCTGGTCTACAGGAGTGGATGGATCTTCTTTCTCCCTTGTCTCTCCTATTTCTATTCCCACTTTGAGTGATGTAGTAAGGGAGAGCTTTCCAGCCAGTCCAGTAGCTCACTGCTCTCAGCTCTGGCATCAGCCCCATCAGTGTCCAGGAAGTCTGGAAAATTGCTAAAAAGTCTTCTGAAACTTTTGAAACTGTGATTTGCAAAGGGTATTTTGGATGTTGCAGGAAAAAAATCTCCATAAACCAAAAATGGAGGGGGGGGAAATGGTTTAGTCTAAGACAAAGCAAATGTATATGGTTCTTTCAGGCTTTTCTCCGTTCAGGGGAGTGTCCTTGTTTCAAACCTGTCCATTCAGAGCTAAGCATGTTATTCTGGTCTGCAGCTCCATCTCATACCCTTGAGCCTCAGGACTATTTACTCTGGAAATAGTCTTACTCTGCCTGGAACAAACAAGTCCATTTCCATCCTTCCAACCCTTCCTACAATTACTTTTTTGGCTGGCATTCTACAAATAACCTCCTACCTCTGCTCTTCCACCTCTCCCAGCATTCCCTTCAGTTAAATTGATGCTAGGAAACTATATCCTGGTGGGCTTTGTGTCCCACACTTGGGTTTCTCTCAGGGAGCTTATCCCTTCACTTCTGTGTGGTTGCCTTCAGCCCAGAGCTTGGAGCACTGGAAGTTGCTGCTGCTCACTGTCTGCACATGAGGCTTGTATCATGAGTCTGTCCCATGGGGAAGGGTAAGGAATAAGCTTAAAGAGTTAAAGAGAGGTTTGCACTAAAAATAGGTAAGGCATGGAAAGGAGAAACAGAGGGGTGGAGAAGAGGGCTTGAGAGAGCTGGAGGAGAGTTGCATGCAGCAGTCCAGGTGGCTGCAGGATGTGAAAATCCTCCCACTGCTCAGATTTGCCTAGCAACTCTCTTCTTGGCTGCCAGCATTGCTGGTGTTTTGCCATACAGATGCAGCCTCCATCTGATGGGGAACAGAGGAGAAGGAGGTTGCAGGAACACATCCCCACTCTTGGGTGAGCTTTGCCTGGTGCCTTGCAAAGAGGCTGCAGTGAAGGTGTTGACTCAGTGGTTGCCCTGGCTGCTCATGGCAGTGACATGGTGTCTGCAACCTTGTAGGTGATGGCTCTTTAGAAGCTAGTGTTAATTAGGAGCTTTATGTCCTTCACCAGTATTGGGGGAGGTTTAGATTAGATATAAGGAGGAATTTCTTCCCCAAGAGGGTTGTTAAGTCTTGGAATAGGCTGCTCTGGGAGCTGGTGGAGTCACCATCCATGGAGATGTTTAAGAAACATTTAGATGCTCTTAGGGCCATGGTTTAGTGGCATGGGAGTGCTAGGTGTGGTTGGGCTTGATGAACTTAGAGGTCTCTTCCAACCTTAACCATTCTGTGATTCTGTGTCATCTGCATAGTTCTCTATTGATAAACACCAATAGTAAAACCTACTAGCTGTATACAAGTGCTGATAGAAATAAACCTGTTTGACCTTGTTTTCTCTCTGGTGACAGCAGGGTTAAAATCTACTTTTTGACCTGCTTTTAAATCTGCAGCTCTTCTGAGAGTCAGAGATCTAAGACCCTCCCCCTGAGAGAAGGTCTTGCATTTCAACCCAGTGGCACAAATCTCCTAGGTTTTGTGCCTCAGGAGTCACAGGTTGTGTTATCAAGTGGTACAGGGTCCTCTTGGAGACTGAATCGTCCTCATACAAGAGAAGGACAAAGTCCTGGATTAGAGACAGGGGCAAATCTCTGGCAGAAATGGTGACAGAAAAGGCTGCTGACACCAGCCCCTGAAGCTGATATTCAAATAGAGCTGTGAGGTAGGTCGAAGTGGAAAAAAAAAAGGGAAAGCAGCTGCTGGGAAGGGGAGGAGAAGGTCTGAGAATGTCTGACAGGGCCTGGGGTGGAGTGATGTCTGACTCACAGGGCTGAGGAGGTGCAAAGTGGGGACAGAAGAAGGTTTGAAAGGAATGCCAGGCCAAGCAGTGCAGTTCATAGCCAGCAGGAGGTCACAGAAAGGAGTGGTGCAGGTGGCTTTGTGCAGCAGGGAAGTTTCCATGGGCTGTGTTGGAGAGGTTTTATTCCCAGAGTCTGTGTTTGGTCATCTCTTCCCTCTTCAGTTGTGGTTCACTGGAGCTAACAGTATTTCCACCACAGCCCCAGGTCCTTTCAGCATCTCTTCCTCTCTCCTGCTCTGCTTTGCCTGGAGAGCTTTTCCTTCAGCTTGCACTATGTCAGCTTGTGCTCCTTGCTCTGCGGTGAAGTCGCCTCAGGCCCCAGTGAAAGCCACTGAGGCATGGTGGGGATCTTCTGTGACTGGGCAGCATTTCCCAACAGATGCAGCCTTTGCAAAAGGCCAGCTGAGGAGGCATTTCCAACCAACAGAGAGGCAAAGGTCAGTGTCAGGGCCTGGGCTGCTCTGCAACCTGCACACAGAGGAACAGGCAGGGATCTCTCCATCCAGGTCACTTCTGTGGCCCATGTGGTGGGCCTAGCTTCATGGACTCCCAGTGCTCATGGGAAGAGACCTGCACTGCTCTGCAGTCCAACCTCTATTGGGAGCAGGAGTATCACAGATGTATAAACCTGCTGGTGGTTTTGCTCTCCAGTATCCATAAACAACACAATAAGCGTGGAAGTATGGCACCTTACTGGAACTCCATGCTACATGGGCTTCAGCAGCCTGATATACCCTCCAAAACATTCTCTGTGACTGAGAAGGGAAAAGAACAGCAAACATCACTTTATTTCTCAGCAGTTTAGCAGCAGGTATGCTGAGATATGGATTATCTTCAGACATAAAGTGTCCCTGCTGTTGTGTTAGTTGTGCCCCTCACACCAAGTTGCTGAAACCAGCTTAAAGGCTGAAAAAAACACACTTAATTGTTGTTCAGCAGAGTTAGCTTCAGCTCAGCAGAGTCCTTGTGCACCAGCTGAAGGTTCTCCTTCAAGTGCACCACTGATGGCACAAATGCTATCAGAGAAGCTTTCAGTCTTGGCTGAATCCCTTCTGTCACAAGGCTGAGGCAGGCTGAGATGTAGATCTTACCATCTGCTTGGAGACAGTCATGCTCCTCCTGCAGTGGCCAAGCTAAAGTTACACACACAAGGAGATGATTTTCCTGAAGAAGAGGGGAGAATCAGCCAAGACTTGGAAAAACTAGGCTGAGAAAATGTGACTTTACGCCAGGAAGGAGGTGAGGGGAGCAAACCATGAGCTGCTCATGAAGAACTCCAGGAGAGTTGGGACTCACCTGTGGGCACGAGTCACAAGGCAGACACTGGTGGCTTCCAAGAGGGAGGGAGCTTTGTCAAGACATCAAGAGTTAGTGCTCAGCTAACTGGAGCTT
Organism: Bucco capensis; assembly: GCA_013396975.1. Classification (NCBI taxonomy): domain Eukaryota; kingdom Metazoa; phylum Chordata; class Aves; order Piciformes; family Bucconidae; genus Bucco; species Bucco capensis. The sequence continues at coordinate 185,249 of VWZO01001378.1, forward strand.
TCAAAGGCCTAGCAGGCTTCTTTCCTTCAGAATATACTGCAAGACATTGCAGACTGATTTCTGACTTGTGGAAAACTGTCAGTTGAAGTTTTATCTTCTTGTCATATTCCTGACTAGAACAGCATACAAATGCCATTCCCAGAGTATTCCTTTAAAAGAGAGTTTGGAAAAGGGGATTAAGGTTTCCCTTCTGAGCGAAACACAATGTTCCTAAGCACTACCAAAATGACCTAAAAAGCTTTGATAAAATTTTAAATTCAGAATTGCTGGATGCATCTTCTGTATCCTCCAGATCTGAAACAGCTCTTGTACATGGAAAAGTCTCTGCTTATGTTCCAAGGAAAGCAAAATATACAGCAATCAAGAGACCTTTGGATGGAGAGGAGATCACCTTCACCCCACAATGCATTTCTGACAAAGTAGCACTGAATAATTCTACTAAAACCTTTTAAATTTAGGGATTTGTTCTTGAGGAAGCTTCTCCATGCTTTCTATCCAGAAGATCTGTAGCAATAAGTCATGTCATGACTGCAGCATCTGTTGACAGCTCTACACCATGACCAATTTAGTAGCAGTGAGCTTGCAAAATCTTTCTGTGCATTGCAGGTTTTTCTCTAGGAAATTGGCCCATTTGTGTTTCTCCATCTTCATGCAGCAGGAAACAGAAAAATTCACAGCACTTTCTCCCCTCTTTCATCCTTCCAGACCTCCAAGCAGATAACCTCCAGTGCTGTGCCACTTTGAAGCTCTTTTCAAAGGCTTGCAGAAAGAAACTGGTTAAAAGAAGTGAGGAGTGAAGAGTTTGCCACATGTTTAAAAACCTCTGTGTGAAAGGGCCTAGAAACACAGCACAAACAACTCTTTGTAGTGGTTTAATCAACAAAGAGTTTCTATCACTACAGTAAGCTTGAAACCTGTATCATACTCACTAAAGAAGGTCTAAAAGGCTCCTCTGAGCTAGCCTGCTCTCTGCTACTGAAACCAAACTATAGCTAAGAGTTATGGACTCTATTTTTTTTTTTTTCATTTAAAGCATCACCATTTGCACTGTTTCTTCCATTTGTTATGCACTGGGACTGCTCCTGGTGCTCTCTGATAACTTTATGGCTATGAATAGCCACCAAACACAATCAATCTCTCTTACCTGCTAGTACAGGGAGGCACAGTCACTTTTTCATGTAATGAAAAATCCTGAGAAAAGAACATAGTGCACATTTCTGAGGGTATTTCAGAAAGGTTTAAGGCAGCAGGAAGTTTTTCTTTAAGGATTTAGCTTTATCTGACAAGCAAGCTGTGATATTAAATCCTCCTGAAATCTGCCATCAAAAATTCAAGGCTGGGTATTATTAGAAGTGCAATGGTTGGGAGAAGTATGGGAGGTTACCATCTTGCCCTGGATGGGGTTAAAGATGCTAATACACAGCTGGGCCAAGGAGCAGGGGAAGCTCTTCTGGTTAACAGCATCATGACCTAAAGAGAAAGCATCCTATATCTAAAAAACCTACTTCTGTACAGTTAGATTCAAGGAGCTAAAGACAAAAAACCCACACTAAAGCTGCAAGGTTTTTCTTCCTTTGTCCCTAGATTAATTCTAAGTCAAATTGCTTTCTTTCTGAAGGTTCATCTTCATCTGAAAGCACATCTGTGAAGTCATTGCCCATGGACATGACCTTAGTTTTCCTGTGTGTCCATGGGCTGCTTACCATCGCTAGCTGCTGTGGTGAGGTGAAAGCCATGAGGAGCCCAACAAGCCTCTTGGGCCACTGATCCATCCCTTCCTTTTATTTCTCTCTCTCTCTCCCCTTGCCTCTCTACAAACCAGCCTTTCGTGAGCATGCAGGCTCTGGTCTGCCCCTCCACTTGATGCTTCCTTCCTTCCCCTGCTCCTTTCCAGAGCCTTTTTTCCCAGCTAGGCGTTGTAATTTTTCCTAACTTTAAAAATATGGCTTAGGGAGCTGGCTCTGTGGGGGCTGGCAGCTAACTGGCACAGCTGCTGGAGGGAGCTGGGCTTGCTTATTCACACTGCTGCACTCTCCTATCAGCCTCAGTCAGACTGATGGGAGATGCCAAACTCAGTAATCCCACAGCAGATGAGATTAGAACCATCTCTACCTCCTCCCCACAGCAAGGGCCTTCTCTGTATCACTGTAATGCAACAGCTTTGAATGTTCTCTCTGATTTTAAGGCAGTTAGTCCATTATCTGCTGTTAAAAAACCCCAGCAGGAGCTGCAATGCTGATTTTTCATGGCTTAACCAGTTTTCCAGCACTCAGATGTGGACTCGGTGGAGCTCTTGCTCTGCTTGTATAAACCTTCCCACTCCACAGTCAATCCTCACCTTCATTATTTCATGTTCCCTTTTTGCTTGTACTAGATTACATTGTCCCAATCCTGGCATAAACAAAAAAATGCTCTTCCTCACAGTGCTAATCAGCAGTTGTGCTTGACTCTTCCCAGCTGAGTGGACCTTCCTCTGGCTGCAAAGCCCTGAAAACAGCAGAGAAAGTGAAATACCTTGTGTGAAAAATTGACCATGCTGGATTCTTCTGCTCTCTATGTCTGGCAAGAAGAGCTTGACATGGATGCTTCTACTTGCAGCTGGAAAAGGATTCCTAGTGGCCAGTCCTTGCTGTAGCTTTGTTCCAGTGGAGGGGCTACTGGATGGCAGCACAGCTGAGTGGGAACACCCCACCTCAGGAAAGCTCTCCCATAGAGCTGTTTGGCACTGCTTTTGCTCCCTTCTTTAATGCGCCTTCACAGAGAAGCAGCACTCCTGGTAGTCTCTGTTAAAATGAAGAAGGTGCTGTCCTACCACACCAAGCCAGTGAAGAGGTTAAAGAGAGTTTCCCATGGAAAATAAACTCCCTGGCATGCTGTACTCGGAGCCTTTATAAGGAGGTGATAGCTCTGGTGACAACTAAGCCTGTCACTTTCCTTCACAGGCTGGTACAGGCACACCAGCACCTTGAACCAGGGTCCTATGTGAAACAGATGTGTTTGTAGCTTGTCTATTCTAATCCAGGGTCTCTAAAATTAAGTTTGATTGTCTGGTTTGGTTTTGTTTGTTTTTTAATGTGCCATTGACAGGTCAGCTAATACAACCCATGTGAGAGGGAGTGCTTTAGTACAATCAGGCCATTTTGATTGCTGCCACATCTCATTAATAACTAGCTGCCCTGCTATTGAGACTCCAATTTCACAGCTCCCATTTGCACTCTCTCTGGTTAATCACAGTCATTTTTAGCTTGCTGCTATTAATTGGTGATTTATTGTGGCTCTGTCCATGTGATGGACACTGCTTTCATCTCACCACCAATGTTTATACCCCACTGCCTCTCTGTGACTGATGGGTAAACTAAAATCGATGAGAATTAAGTTTGAAGCTGCTTTGAAATCAGAATCATTGCTGGAATTGATTCACTTTAACTGTGGAGTCAGCCTCCTGAAGTCAGGGCTTCCACTAGCTGTTTCCACCTCTAAGGACACACAGGGGTGTCCTGCCCCAGCCCTAGGGCAGCTGCACCTAAGAGACCCAAGTAGCACAGAGCTGTAGTCCCTGTGACCTACAGCTTAGGAACAGGAGAGCAACTGCCTCACACCATACCCACCTGTGTCTGTCACTAGCAGAGGCTGTTAAAGAATGCCTAGAGAGAAAAAGAAAAGAGCAGGGAGCTGTGCTGTATTCTCTGAGTCTCCACAGGGAAACACAACCTGCCCACACCTGAGTTCAGCACTGTCAGTGACTGTAATGGTTTCATTTAGTCCCAGGAAACAGACACATGTCCATGGCCAACATCCAAGGGGGTACAAGGCTCTACTGCATCTGCAAGCACAAAGAAAAGTGTCATGGCTGTGTGATTACAGCTCTGAGGCCTTGATCATGTAAGCAGACAGCTAATGTCTTAGCTGTGTAACTAATGTCTGCAATAAAGACATTGAGGTGCTGGAGCATGTCCAAAGAAGGACAATGAAGCTAGAGAAGCCTCTAGAGCACAAGGCTTGTGAGGAGCAGCTGAGGGAACTGGGGTTGATTAGCCTGGAGAAGAGGAGGCTCGGGGGAGACCTTCTCACTCTCTACAACTCCCTGAAAGGAGGCTGGAGTGAGGTGGGAGTTGGTCCCTTCTCCAAGATGACTAGTGATAGGACAAGAGGGAATGGCCTCAAGTTGCACCAGGGTGTGTGGTGATGCTGGGCTCTGGAAGGGCAAGTGTGAGCTGGCTGTGTGTCCAGCTCAGAATATGCCACCTAGGATGTAGGTAGGCTGCCCTGGCTACAGACAGCTTCTATTTACCTTTGTAAGAGCCAAGCTTAAAACATAAAGGAGAATTGATGTAGCAATAAAGGCTGGCTGAGTTTCCAACTCAGATGCAATTCAGTTAAATTACAGTTTCAGCCCTTTGCCCTTCCTTGGAGATAGTCCACTGGGAGAACTAAAAACATCAGCATCTCCATCTCTATGCACAGAAGAGCTCCAACAGATGATGAGCCTGCAGACAGAGAGGGAAAATGTCAAGGAGCCAGTGGAGGGACGGGAGCAAACAAAACCCAAGGTGAGATGTGCTGGGAGGGCAGTTCCCTGCTGCACTGGCTACTTAACAGGAAAAGCCTAGTTATTGCAACAGATTTATCCCCTGCTACAGCAGGCATGAAGCTCCCTGCTGCCCAGGAACCTGGGCTCTTTTAGGGATGAGCTGAGGGCCTGAAGGAGCTCCCCTGTCCTAAGCTGGTGGTCTCCACAGTGAGAGCCTCATACAAGATATGGTCAGATAATGGGCCCATTATGTTATATTCCCACTATTTTCCCCAGCAAAGAAAGAAATGGAGCAAATCACACATGGTTTTCTCTCAGCTGGTAATGGTTCTCTCTCAATAGCATTTCCAAGAGAGAGAGAGGCTGAGCAAGGACCTCTGTCAGTGGCTCAGCAAATTGTCTTCCCCTCTGTATAGCTTAGATTTTCATTTTGGCATTTTGCTGTTAGCATTTTTCCATGTTGTCAGCTAGATTGCTGGAACACTCCTAGCAGATACCTGAGCACTTTGGAAAAACCCTCCTGGCCACAGAGCTCTTAAAATATAGCCAACTTTTCTAACTAGCAGAGTGGTTTGTTAAAGTGGATGGAGAATTTCCTTAAAGAGCAGAGAAGGGAGCAATAATAATAGGGGAAAAATAATCTTGGAATGTGCCAAGGTCAGGCCATAATGACATGGTCCAATCTGACCCTGGATAAGACATGGAAACATCAGGTATTATAAGAATAGAGTTCAAACACCTGGGGCAAATCCCTCTTGTTACAGCTTTCCAGTAGTTCCCCTCAAGAATGGAAAAAAATATGTGAACCTGAGTTACCTGACTCCTAATTTCCAAGCATGCTGAATTCCAAGGGAATCTTTGGCTGCTTTAAATGGCCTGATGGATTACTCTTGGCAAAGGAGTAATTACCATGCAAGGAGGCTACTCATCCATGCCCAGAGCTCAGGGGCTTTCCCAGCAGCTATTGTTCAAACACTCCTGGGGAGACTGGAACTGTATACTCTATGGAAAGTCAATTACATTTGTTTCCTACATCTTTTGGTCCCCCAGAAGCAGCCCTAAACTTTGGTAATGTGGAACTTTATGTTATATCTTCCAAGCAAGGTAGCTTCATTCTGTCACAGTATCCCAGTATGTCAGGGGTTGGAAGGGCCCTAGAAAGATCATCTAGTGCAACCCCCCTGCCAGAGCAGGAGCACCTAGACCAGCTCACACAGCAATGTGTCCAGGCAGCTCTGCAATGGCTCCAGACAAGGAGACTCCACAGCCTCCTGGGCAGCCTGGGCCAGTGCTCTGGCACCTGCACTGCAAACAAGTTTCTCCTCAGGTTAATACTAAACCTCCTGTGGTCCAACTTGCTCCCATTCCCTCTTGTCCTACCATTGGATGCCATTGAGAAGAGCCTGGCTCTCTCCTCCTGACACTCACCCTTAACATGTCACCCATGCATGGGGCAGAGTCCTTGTCCCTCCAGCAGAAGGTGGCCTTGTGTGTGCTCCCCTGTGTCAACAGGACTTGCTCCTGCAGCCTGGCAGCAGGAAGTCTACTGAGATGGATTTCAGCTGTGTTGCCCATGGAGCAGATACTTGCCCATCATCAGCAGGCCACGCAGTGCCATGTGCTACATAGCTAGACCACCACTAGCAATGTGCACCACTGAATGTGTCTGTGTATGTGTCCCCAGCCTCCCTGGAGATGAGCAGCTGAGTTGCTGAGAAGCTGATCTTCTGCCTTTGGTTAGGAGAAGTAGTGCTTGGCCCTTTGGCAGCAGCCAGAGGAGCCAAATGACCTCTGGTTGCCTAGTAAACATTTCTCCACATCACAGTCTATTTGCACACATTGGGCATGACTGTTTCCAATGAGATGCCATCTGGAATGAGAACAGGCAACTTCAGGCATGGATTTCAGCATTCAGACAAGTTTAGAGAGCAGACAGGAATGTGGAAGTTAACATTCAGATATTTCCCAAGCTTATATACCTAGAAGCTAAACAGATTGTGCCCCATTAAATCAAACCAGTGCATTGACAAAAGCTTAGCCCACAAGATGTCATCTAGATCATCATTACACAACAGTGTGGCCACTGGATATGGATATTCTCCCTGCATTAATATCTTGCTACCTTCCTTGCCCACCCCAGCTCCAGTTCAAGGGAAGAAGGATCAGTTTCACAGGAGATAGGCATGGTTGGACTTGATGATCTTGGAGGTCTCTTCTAACCTTAATGATTCTGTGATTCTGAGAACAAACAGTGCATTGAGATGCTGATCTCTTTGTGTTTGGAAAGGTCTTTTGCTCTGAGCTGCTTCTGTGCTCACACAGCACCAAATGCAGTGGGATCCACATCTACCTCTGGATAACCCAAATAAAGAACTCTGATAATCTGCCAGGTCTTTGAAAACTGGGATGTGAGCTAAAGTAAAAAATCTACTTACCTGATTCTCACATAGACTTAAAGCCATGTTTAACTGCTATGGTAATAGAAAAGGCTTCATAATTACAGCAAATTAGATCTATAGTCACTTCAAGGGAACATTCTTAGATGCTTAACTTAGGATATTGAACGCCGTGGCACAGAGAGTTGTGCAATATATATGCAATCCTTGCATATTCATAGCTGCAAACTGAGCTGACATCCAGTTTACTCCATTTGTGGACCCTTAGACATTTTCCAGTGCAAGTACATTTAATCTCTTTCTGGCAGATCTTTCAGAGGTGCCTGCTGCTTGCTTACAGGCAGCAAACCACTGCTCTGGTGTGAAAGAGGAAGAGGTATCAGTCTTGTTCAGAGAGAAAGCCTAAAGAACATAAGCTTTTCAAGGACACTTTGCATGGCAGAGGAATGTGGTTTGGGTGTATTTATCCACATTTATAATGCTCTTGTTGTCATGGTATCTAAGCATTACATAATGAGTTTAAAACAAGAGCAGTGGCCTGGGGCTGTCATTTAAACTTACTTAGGCTTTGATGGTTGAGGTGAGATGGAGGAGATGGAGCAGTGCACAGAGATTTAGAAATGGCATTAAAAAAATCAAGGAGGCACTTGTAAGTCATTGCCAGGCAGATGCAGCTGCTCTTTTGCTGAAGCCAGGTTTCCTTGTTGCATGCAGTACCAAGGGGTTGTCCTTCAAAGCTCTGACTTGCTGGAGTAGGTCTGGCCTTCACTGAGTAGTGCTAGGAAGATAGACATGAATTGGGATGTATTCTCGTGGGATTACAGGTGGGAATTTCCTTATCCCCTGCTTATCCCCTTACAACTACTCCCTGGCAGTTCAGGATTTGTCAACACAAGCAAACCAATCTAGGTCTCTTCCTACTAAGTTAAAAGAGCGGGGAATGAAAAATTAAAGCTTATTCATGATGGTTTATGGTGCTGCTGTTCCAGGTGAACAGATGTTTGCATGTATCTACAGTAAAGAGGCTGGCTCCCAGCTACAGACCTCATGCCTAAAGAAGTGGTTTTTCTGGGTGAATTTTGATCTAGGAGCATGAGCTGGCAGTCCCAGATGTCAGTGCTCTGCTTTTCTGGACTCACCCTGCAGCTACCTCTTGGACACCTGTAAAAATGATTTGTGCTTCTGGGCAAGGAGCTGTGACATGAGTCTCTTGGTCTTGGCATTGCTCACCACTGCCTCTGGGTGACCTGTATTTGGAGGGACAGACACTACCATGGTGAGGCAGAGTGCCATTAGGTCCTTTCACTCATCTTCCTCCCCTCGCTCTTTTTAACCCTACTTGCCATCTCTTCAGTTCTCCTCCTCCACAGCTGGGTCAGAGGGAGGGCATGGAGCACCACATGGTGACACCTGCTTTCTCCACCTGCTTTGGCCAGCTAAATGCTTCTGCATCATTCATTTCCTTTGCACTTGCCTCAAGAATCTGCTCTGGGGTAAAGCAAAGAGCCAGGCCCAGGCCCAAGACACAACGAGAAGCATTAGTCTTTTCTTCCCCATTCAGTTACAAGAATCTTTCAGCATTTGTATCCCCTGCAAGCTGTAGGCCCCAGATCCAGTCACCTCACACTCCTCAAGAGTTGGAGCAGAGCAAGCTCTCTTTCCTCATGAAGTATCATCTCCAGCTGCTGGCCACGTTTTATTGTCCTTTTCTGGGTTTTTTCCAGCTTTTCAGCAGCCTTCCAACAAGCACAGATCTGAGTCTGGCAGAGAAGCTGCACAGGGCCAGGCTCCTCAGCACAGCCAAAGGTGGCACTGTCCCTCTTGACCACAGCATCCCAGCAATGCTCCCTCACCCTTCCCAGTCCTGTGTCCCTCACTAGCAGATGGACCTGGGAATTAGGCCAAACATGTTTTGTTTTGTGTTTTTCCTTCTGAAAATGTGTGTGGGGATCAAAACTGCACAGAATAAGACTGGAGGCAAAGGAAAAAGAACATTCCTAGGTGATGGAGATTTTAAGCAAGCAGCAGCTCCTCCTGCCCCCAGTTCCTTCACCTTTCTGCTTTCATGTAAATGAAGTTGTATGTGATCCTTTGATTAATCTTGGCTTGACATGACTGCAGCAATACATCATGTTCTTCATTGAGATTAATGCATTCTGGAATCCACACTCCATTACACTTTTCAGGTAGTAAAATGACAATATGACTTGTGCACATCCAGGCCCTTGAGGCAGTTGAAAGAACTCAAGTGGGAGGAGGAAATGATCTTCAGAAGTTGTTCCCACGTGCAATGTCTACATGGCTTTTTAACCCTTCCAGGGATGATGACTTCACCCCTGCCTTGGGCAGCCTCTTCCAATGGCTAACCACTCTTGCAGTGATATGACACTTCACAACATGGATTAGTTGGGTCAACAGTTGGATTTGATGATCTTAAAGGTCTTTGCCAACCTAAATGATCCTCTGATTTAATGATTTTCTGGTGCATGTGTGGAGGAAGAGTCAAAGATCTCTCCAAGTTGGTGTGTAGGCTAGAGGCCAGCAGAGAAGGGGCATTAGAGCATTCTGACAGAGGTTAAAACTGTGCTGGGGTAAGTGTGGCCAGTTAGGAGTGACTGACCCTCCCTACCCCAGAAAGATAAGAGTAGCTGAAGGAGCTGGGAACTGGCAGTGTTGTTTTGATTAGTGACCACCCAACCAAGAAGGGCAAGCTGAGGAAAAGCATATTGTGCCCCAGGGGTCAGTGCTGGGNCTGGACAAGAGGAGACTGAGAGGAGACCTCAGCAATGCTTAGAAATATGTTAAGAGTGAGTGTCAGGAGGATGGAGCCAGGCTCTGCTCCGTGGCATCCAATGCTAGGACAAGAGGGAATGGGAGCAAGTTGGACCACAGGAGGTTTAGTATTAACCTGAGGAGAAACTTGTTTGCAGTGCAGGTGCCAGAGCACTGGCCCAGGCTACCCAGGAGGCTGTGGAGTCTCCTTGTCTGGAGCCATTGCAGAGCTGCCTGGACACATTGCTGTGTGAGCTGGTCTAGGTGCTCCTGCTCTGGCAGGGGGGTTGCACTAGATGATCTTTCTAGGGCCCTTTCAACCCCTAACATTCTGTGATACTGTGATATTTCCCTTCATCCAGGCAGCACTGAATATACTGAAGGAATATTCATGGCTTTTCTCAGCTGGGATAGAGATTGAATTCATGCAACAAATTATTCAGAAAGAAATCCTTTGCCAGACTCTCATTATGAGCTCTACAGAACAGAGGAGTTGAAACATCAGCTACAATTAACTTCATGTTATAAAACCCTTTTGGGATATAAAGACTAGACCCTGCCAGCCCCACTGTACTGCAAGGGCCTGGTTGCTGATGATTTTAATATGAACCTATGTCTATTCAGCCTGTGGTGTGTCTGCACATAGCAAAATCCATGGAAATCCTGTGAGATATTGGCTAGAATATGTCTGAGGAACAAAGCAACACCTCAGGCCAAGGCAAGCAGAATTCAAGTGTGAGCTTTGAGTAGGACTAAGCATTCCTCAAGGCAGGGAAATAGCAAGCTCAAAAGCATTAGCACTGGAAAGGATTTTCAGAATGTGTTGCAGCTAGCAGGATTTTGCTGAGGGCAAAGCTAGGCCAACACCAGTCTTCTTTCCTAATTGAATCCTTAATTACAAGGCCTTTGCTCTCTGCAGTTAATAAATCTCTTCAGGACAAGATGCTCTGAGAACATGCATTCAGCTCAGCCCAGCATAAAGTCTGTGGCCAGAGCAGCAGCACTCAGTCTGTAGGATGAAGAAAGTTCAGTTGGTTCTTGAGCACGGGGAAAGCAACAAATCAGATTGATCTGACATGAAAACGTCCTACAAGATCTCTGCCATTTCCCCAGATTGCTGCCAGCAGCTCAGCAAAGCTCCATCTTGCCTCTCTTCAATGCACTGCATTGGACTTCCAATGCAAATTTATGTTCCTGTCAACTTCCATTTTTTAGTCCTGTTCCAGCTAAATGTGAAATGTATTTTTAACTTTTGGAGACCTCAGTTAAAAACAAAAGTAGTAAAGGAGAATGGTTTCTTGTGCTTAACTGGCAAGGAAATGAAAAAGCAATTAGTTGTACAGCTCTGGGTAGAAGTAATGGGAGAGTAAAGGGAGGGTGAGTCCTACAGCTGAGTGGAAAGCAGTTGTTGAAGCATTTTGGAAGGTAAAGCTCATCCTAAGTGCTCAGAGGTAAATCCTGTGTGTCCCTAAGGAAAATACTTATTGGGAATTTCTAGTATTTATCACTTATTCAGAAAGAAGCTTTTAGTGCTGTTAAGGTAAATGCTGATCTTAGAACAATTCCATTTCATTTACCAGACCTGAAACAATGTTTGTGTTAGCAACCAACAAAAGAGAGACTCAAATCGCTCTGATTGTTCTCTGAAATCAGACACAAAGGGAACCTGGTAACATCTGTCACTTCCATGGCTAGGAAAGGAAAAAAAAGCACTGAAGGAAAAAAAATCAAGAGAGAGATCCTGCCGAGGCAGGAGCCTTGAGCAGAATTCCTCTAGACTTATTTTCTCTTCTCTAAAACATCACTGTGCTGGTGACCCTTAGAAGAACCTACAGCGATGAGGCTGTTGCACAGCTTGTAAACAGCAGGGATCAGCTTTACTTCATGTCTAGAACTGCTGCAGTGTGGGAGAAATGCTCTGGAAAACACCACTTAGAGCTGCTCTTAATAAACAGCTATCATTTTGTGCTTTCAGAGCAGAGTTTGCTCAAGAGCTAGCTGAGAGCATGGCTGTGATGTAATTGAACCCAACAGCCTTAGGAAAAGCAATGGTCCAAAAGGTATTGCTTTGTTTTCTCAAGTATCAGAAGTACTCAGCAACTCAAGTGGGGCAGCAAGCTGAAGTACTGAGATCAGGGTGGCTGTGACCAGTTGGTGCATCTCCAAGCTCTAATGGCATGTAGGAATAAAATCAGCTCTCAAGAAGGGTCCAGTTCATGCAGCAGTTGCAAAGGCAAACTAGGTTTTGCAACCAGGGACACTGTGGTCATGCAATTAGCAAACCTAAATGACTTGCACCATGTGAAAGTGAGGAATATAGGAGTCTCCCTAAACATTAGACAGCCTGATGTGGAACTGGGGTTGTGACTTTCCTGGGGAACAAAGCTCTCCTAAGGAGAAGCTCCTGTGGTTGTGCACATGGGCTGCTGTGTGTGGGCAGATGTGGAAAAGGAAGCAGGAAGGGAAGCTCTACAATCCACATTAAGAGGTAGAAGTAGCTTTGGAGCAGGTTCAAAGGAAAGGGAAAAGGAAAGGGAAAAGGAGAGGAGAGGAGAGGAGGGAGAGGAGAGGGAAAAGGAAAAGGAAAAGGAAAAGGAAAAGGAAAAGGAAAAGGAAAAGGAAAAGGAAAAGGAAAAGGAAAAGGAAAAGGAAAAGGAAAAGGAAAGTCCCCCAATTGCTGGAGAAGTCAAGAGCAGCAAGTGTCAAGAATTAGGCTTTCTTTCTTTATGTCACTGAGATGTCCCTTCCCCTGTGGAAATTCACTGTGATACTTTTCAAGAGGGATAGGAGGGCAAGGCCATGGAAACTGGGTGACTTCCAAAGAGATGCCTTGTGGTGGCAGCTGTTTCCTGGGCCACCTCCCCTCCTGATGGCTCTGCTCCATTTTAATTGAGTCAAGCCTACCAGGTCAGGCAAATCAGCAAACCAAGGGAACAGATAGAACCATTCCTCCAGGAGCATCTGGTGTCAGGCACACATTAAAATCAGCAGGACATTCACTTGAACATCTGCAGAAGTCTTAACTATCACTGCTAATTGAATTGGGAGATCTGTTTCATTAAACTAAGCAGATTAGTGCAGAGATCTGCAGGACAAAGCTGTTGCTTGGCTTTACCAAGTGAGAGGGGCAAGAAGGACTTCTCTCTGCAGCTGAGACAGTGGCTGCTAAGTCTCTCAGGAATCTCACTAGGGCCCTGCCAGGGTTTGAGATCCAGATTTGGCTCCTCAGCATTGTAATCCTCTAGATGGAGCCAGGTGCCACATCCACATCTGACATTAAAACCTGCCCATCAGCTTTTGATCCTAGTACCATTAGAATGGAGCTTTTAGAGCTCAAACAAACCAACTTTCCAGCCATTCCCAATCTGCCCTAGGGGAAATAACCACAGGAGATGGGATCTATGAGGATTTTGGTCTGGGATAAACTCCAGCTCAATAAAATAGATACCAGGAAACAACCTTACAGGAAAATGATTGCCTCTGCAAAAATCAAGTACTCAGGATTTAGCAGATAACAAATCTAATGTGGTGCAAACTTTATCCTGCCCTTCCCACCCATAAGAGGTATTGGCTGCAGTGCCATGAGCTGCTTTTTTCTGCAGTGCTAATGTCTCTCTCATGGAGGAAATGTGAGTTTTTTTATACTGGCAGAATATTAAACTCTGATCTATTGTTGATGTGAATTCCTGGCAAGCAGCCTAGCTGGGGAATGCTGAGAACTTGCAAGTGGCTGTGGAACATTAGTGGTGACACTCACACTGTAAAGGTCTGACTGCTCTTTCATTACCTTGGGATGTAGCAGAGAAGAGGAAGCAGCATTTGCAATATAGAGTGTGCAGTACCTGGTGGTGGTAAGAGAGAGACAGAAGATTCATTCTACACTAGAACCTGCTGAGATTAGTGCCTTCAAGCAAAACATGGCATGGTTTAGGGGTTATTGCCTGCTCTGAATCTTTCCAGTTAGCTCTAGCTAGGGCTTTGGTCAGTGTTATTGTGGGATGGAGTTCTGCCATACAGCTCAGTGCCATCCTCCTAACTTGAGCTCCTGAAGAAGAGTTTGTGATGATATGTTTGATTCCTTCAGCCCTGTTCTGGCTTCTCTGTTGCTAGAGAAATGTCTCTGCCTAAACCACAGCGCTCTGTGAATGCCAGGACTGGGGGATTCTCTGTTCCTGTGTGCTTGGCTGCTTGGTTGTTTTGCCAGCTACACTTGTGTGTGCAGATTCATGCACGCTTCTGGAGAGATTCATCTGGCATTGCTCTCTTCCTCCAAACACTGTTACTGAGTTTAGTGACTGCATTTTGCTTTCATTGTTTTGAGGTCTTTGGAAAGGTTTTGGTCTTGATGAAAAGACAGGTAAATGACTCAAAGGCTTCTTAAAGACCTAAGCCCAGGTTTTAAGCACTCAGCTCCCATCAGCACTGGTGGAGGTACATGGTGAAACAGTTGTGACAGATCTGGATCCAGCTGTGCAGGGAACTTCCCAGAGGTTGAGGGGAAGGAAGATGCCTCAGCTAGACATTTTGTCCCCAGATGTAAATGGTTTTGAGCACAGGAAGAGCAAATGAGTAGATGTCAGGGACTCTGACCTTCCTTTGGCTCCTAAGGTGAGCCTACCTTTGCTTTTAACAGCCTACTGAAAGCTTCTCTTAAGCTGGGCAGAAGAAAGTGCATTTCAGAGATTGTGGGGGCTGAAGTACATCTCACCCTTTGTCTTCCCCCTCATCTGTCAAGCTTTAATACAGAAAGGTGTCAGCTGGAGAATCCCAGTGGAAGAGCAGCCTGGGAATTGCTTTTAGAGGCAGGACAATCTACCAGCCCTCTGCATTCAAACTTCTGAGCTCCCTAAAAGCTGAGACATTGAAACCCTTGCATGGATAGAGGTTCCTTCTGCTCTGCCTCCTGGTCCTGAGCCAAAAATGAGCAGGTTCACACCTTTGCTATGCTGGGAACCCCAGAGCAGAATGCAGTGCTGCAGGTGGGGTCTCAGCAGAGACAAAGCTCATTTCAAACAAGACATGTTTCAGGTGCTCATCCATTCTTCAACATGTCTGCCTTGTGGTGACACAGAGGATTAGGAACAACAGCATCTGAGTTCTCATCTTGCCTCCTGATACCTGCCATGATGCTGTGTGACCTTTGCTTTCACAGCTCAGCTCAGCCCTGAGCCTGCTTCAGCAGCAGCAGAAGTCACAGCAGCACTGATGTGCACCCAGCACTCCTCCCAGTGTCATCTCCTTCCAGTTGCCAGGCATTCTCTATATTCCACCCTGGATTTCACAGCTGCTCTCAGTCTCTGGCCTTGCTGCAGATGCACCATTCATTCATTCACTGACTTCCCGCTCTGCTGCTTCCACATATGCACTCTCCTACAAACAACTGTCAGGTTTCCTTTGCCAGTCTCAGCAAGGCTGGAATGTTTTATGTGCTGAAAAAGGCAGCTCTTCTCCTCAATGAAAACAAGAGAGTCAGAGAGAGGGAGATCAGTGCATGAATCCAGCTGACCTGCAGAAACCTCTGTAAAATGATGACTCTGAAGAGTGTCACTAGCCAGCTCCTCTCTGCTCTGCCTCCTCTTGTTGGAGTGTGTTGCATGCCTGGAGGAAATCTTCTGTGAGCCATGGGCAGAGCAAAGGAAACAAGACCTCAGCTTTGGGCATGAGCTTGGTGCTTTGTGGAGCTCTATACTCTTTGTCAGTTCATGAGTGCCATGGAGATCTAAGCCCTGGCCTTGCACAGGGAGGAGGGCTCAAGGTTGGTGGAATAGGGGTGGTCCATGCTTCTCTTGGTGTTTCTCTCTGTTTATTGCAGGGGACTGTTTGCTGTAGTAACAGCACTGGAAGGAAAAGAAGAAGTGACATAAAGAACTCCCACCTGGCCCAGGATCAGTGCAAGGGAGGCCAGAGCTGCCTGTGCAACTGTCCTGCATTCAGAGCAGAGACTGACAAGAGCCTTTCTGCTTTCTCTCATGGAAGGCAGCTGTTGGTTGAGTTATATCACTCCTTCAGTGGAATATTTGTCCATAGAAAAGTAGTTTCTTATGCTCAAGGCCTCAATGATCCCATACCAACCATTCCCTCACCTACTATCAAGATCTTTTCCCTTTGTGAACAGTGCAATGCCTGGAGGTGTTCCTTTCCATAGCTACCTTATCCACAGGATAAGGAGTTTTTCCTGTCTCAATGTTGCTGCTTCTTTTTTCCTCTAGTTCCACTCCCAACAGTTTCTTCCAGCTCTCAGGCCTGCACTGCCTTTGCTCTGCACTGGTTGCACAGGCCAAAGAAAGAAGCTTCCAGGAACCTAACTGGTATCCCACTGCATTTTGCAATGCCACATGTACAAAACAAAGACTTTGAAAACAGAGACCATGTGCAGTGATGCTGGGGCCATCTGACAGCTTGTTTGGCATGGTAGGGCTTGTGCCCCCAGTTGGAGTGTGTGTTGTGGGTTTAGGAGCCCTGCATTGTGCATGGAGCTGCTGGCTGTACACAGCCACTCTGCCTGTCCCTGCCTCTTCTCCTCTCCATGTGGCTAATGACAGACACATTCTCACCCTTAATCTCCTTCCAGGTTAGTTCTGCTCTAACAAAGACTTGGTTGGCCTCAGTTTTGTGCTGTTTTGTTTTATTTCTTCAGTCCATTTCTCCTAAAAGGCCAGTAAAATCAGGTTGTTCTGGAGGGAAGCTGTGCCCAGAAGGTGAAATGCATCAAGAAGAGAAAAAAGAGAGAGAAAAATACTGTTCTCTTTAGCCTGGCAGTAGCCAGGAAGAGCTGTAAGTCTCCTGGGAGGTCTTGTTACAGAAGATCAAAGAAGCTCAGAGAAGACATGCCTGCTTTGGAAAAAAATCTCCAGAAAGCTCTTAGCTCCATCCACAAGCCATTTCCCAGCCAGTGACTTAGCCAGTAAAATATCTTGTGAGCCTCCTTCCAAGCAGGGAACTAAAAAGTGCAGAATATGAACTGGGATTTTATAGCCCCATGGATATTTCCAAAATATGTTTATACTCTTTCTGGAGGCTCAGCATGGAATTTTAATGCAGAGAGTGGAAGATATAAAAGGCAAGGGAGGGACACTTCTGGCCTGGATGTAAACTGCAGAATTCATTCTGTGCTCTCTGCTTTTGAGAAAAGGGAGCTGGTGCTCAGCAGGTTTGTCAAGGGTCAGGGCTGGGCTGGTTGCTAGAGCAGGGACAGATGCTCTCTGTGGACCCCTCTGCCTTCCCAAAGGGGAAGAGAAAGGGAATAAGGGAGAGAAATGTATGGGTTAGGAAAGAAAACTAAAACTACTGCAATGAAAATGATAATAATAAAATCAAATCTATACAAATATATATAAAAACAATATGAAACCCAAACTCCTGATGGCAAGAAGTCCCAGATTGGACTCAGTGGTAGACGGGAACCAGATTCCAGGAGCTGGGTTCAGGAACTCATGATCAGGATCCCAGGAAGAACAGACAGAGTCCTCCTCAGACACTGGCCAGTGAAGAAGAGCTTGATCCTCCTGATCCCTCAGCTTCACACTGAACATGACATCCATGGGCTGGAATCCCTAGTTGGGCACTTCAGGGTCACCTCTCCTGTCCTCTCCTCCCTGCAGGTGCCACCTGTGCCTTCCTGCAGCCCAAGGTGGGACACAAGCTTGAGGAGAGCCCTTGCTCTGCAGCCCAAGGTGGGACACAAGCTTGAGCAGAGCCCTTGCTCTGCAGCCCAAGCCTTGCTCCTAACTGTGCCCAGGGAAGTGTTCTCAGTGCTAGGAGCAGGCACTGGCTGTGCAGGAAGGACAGGGACTGAGACTGAGCTGAGAAGTCAAATCCCTGACCAGAATTAGCTCTGGCTGTAACTCTGGGCCAGAGGAAGAGGCATCCAGTGTGTTAAGCTGCAATCATCAACGTTGATAGTGTTCACTCACAGGTGAGCAAGAGAAACCAGAACTACCTCATGACAAGAATATCTTTCAGGAGATGGAGCCAATAGGCCTGGCTTCTGTTGCTGAGCAAGCCAAGTCAGGATTTCCCTGGCACACAGCTGCTTGCTTTCTTTTTCAGCATAATTCTGCAGTAAAAGCTCTTTTCCCCCTAGGCATTAGTGGCAGATGACAGGCCATAAGTGTAATTGCAGAGCTAAGACATAGCTCTTGCTGCAGCTAATGGTTTCTTTCCTCAATAAATGATACAGGCAAGAATGTTTGCACTTGGTCCTCAAATATTCTGGAAATCAGAAAAGACTAAAACATTTCCTGAGCTCAGAACAGAGTAATGGATTCACAATTTATATTCTGAGCCTTGCTACTTGATGCTGAAAAAGGCAAGAAACAGCAGGCAGACCAAGTATCCACCAGCCTGCTCATGTGCTCAGCAGAAAGTGCTTCTGACTGCATTTGTAATGCATGGCAGTCACCACATTGTCACAGTCAAAATATTTGGCTTTGTTTAGAGATGTTGAAAACATCTCTGAAATGTATCTTCCCAAGTGACTGGCTTTCTCCTAAGAGAAAGTAAACAAATGCTTCTCAAGGTGTTCTCAAGTCTCTGAGTGTCTCGGGTTGTCTCAATTCATCATGATACAGAAAGTCACTGTGAGGCAGCAGCAGACTCCTGGGGAAAGTTTTCAGAACAGGGCTGTCAGGATGTTGCCCCTCTCCCCCTGACAGACAATCAAGACTGTCTCCACCACAGGGAGATACAGGACCCAGCCTGGAGACTTCTGCCAAACTGAAATCACTCAACCCACAGCCTGGTGGCTGCAGGACTGTCTGACCATCTGTGTAGGTAGCTCACAGGCATGCCAGGGCAACATTTGGATCCCTCTGAAATTGGAAAGGAGTGAGGTGATGGTGGACAGCATGATGAGGGAGGTGCTTTCCTTGTTAAATCAGCACTAGGAATCTATCTCAAGTGTCTGGGTGTGAATGCACATAACATGGGAGGCACTTGGGAAGCAAGAGTGTGCCTAAGAATGAAGCTGTTCTTGCCATGGCAGAGAAGCATGTCCCAGAAGAATCAGGACACTTCAGACACTGCAGTGCCTGTACTCAGCAGCTGCTTTTTTTGAAGGAAGCAGCAATAATCTCTTCTCAGCACTTTGAGGCTATTGCCTGCCTCTGCACTGCTCCTTTTCCCACTTCCTGAGACCATAGAGAAGGTGCAGCTTGGTTAGAAAACAACCCTGAAGCCAGGATGAGATAATCAGCAGATGTACTAATTCACACAACCCCCAAAGTTGGTGTGACCTTCTAGATGGCAAAGAAGGTTTGCTGGGTCTACTAGACTGGTTTAGCATCCAGCCTGAGGGATGCTGGCTTATGGTAGGATTCTGAGGAACCAGTCTGCCTTCTCTTCTGAACTGTGTGGACTTCTCTGGTTCCTAACTTTCATTTGTGTTTAATTCTACTTCCTCAAGCAGGGCGAGAGTCGGGAGAAGGGAGCCAGGCTCTTCTCAATGGCATCCAATGTTAGGACAAGAGGGAATGGGAGCAAGTTGGACCATAGGAGGTTTAGTATTAACCTGAGGAGAAACTTGTTTGCAGTGCAGGTGCCAGAGCACTGGCCCAGGCTGCCCAGGAGGCTGTGGAGTCTCCTTGTCTGGAGCCATTGCAGAGCTGCCTGGATGCATTGCTGTGTGAGCTGGTCTAGGTGATCCTGCTCTGGCAGGGGGGTTGCACTAGATGATCTTTCTAGGGCCCTTCCAACCCCTAACATTCTGTGATTCTGTGACAAGGGAGCAGCTGCAGGAGCTTACTCTTCACAAACTGAAGATGCAGCTCAGTGCAGCAAGTGAAGGGCTATGCTTGGGCAGGAGTTACATGCAAGGCTCACGTTGGCTTGGAGAGCTGCTGAAGTGATCTGAGCCACAGTCAGCCACGAGGCAAATTGCTGTCATGGAGAAGGCATTCCTCATACTAGGAAGTATCACAGGCACTTGTCCTACTTGCATGTGTACAGCCAGCTGGCTTTTGCTCTTTGCTGTGGGTCAGCTGTGGGCTGGAGAGCTGTGGCTGTCATCATGCAAGGGGAGTATGAGTGGAGAGAGTAAGGTGGGCTCCAGGGCTGAGCCCTGGGCAATGTGCACTATGGCAGAAAGCAGAAAGAAGCAGGGCTTGACTTTATTTCCCCTACCCTGGGATTGCCTTCTCTGACAGCAGCACCATCAGGCTTGGAGGCAGCCCTGGAGGCTGCACACTAGGGATAAGCATAAATATTTTATCATTTCATAGGAATGGAATTGGCTACCATGTGCCCTAGAGATAATAGCCATCGAGCTGTCACTCAGAACATGGTAGGTGCTAACAGATGCATTTCCCCCCTGGAGCAATTTCCTTCTCTGGGAGCAGTTTACCCAGAGAGCCTTTCAGCAGCTCATTAAAACCAGCTGCCTATCTGGTGTGGCATTAAACAATGCACTTGGTAATTAACTAAATGTCTGATAAGACATTTGAACTATTATTGCTTTTCTCGTGCCAGTGACTTTCATTCATCTCAATCCAGTGTCCCCCCTAGCTGCTAGCATGGCAGGGGAGGATTGACTGCAGCTTGTGAAGCCACTGCATGGCCCTGACAGCATGTCAGGTCCTCTTCCAAAGCAACTATTCAACAGCCTTACCCCTCTTGTCTCCAGGCTGCTCCTTCCAAATAGCAATCTTGATATTTCTCCACATCTTGCCCTCCTCTTTTGGACTTCTGTGCTTATTCTCCTGTGTCCATAGGTACCATGTAGTTTCTCCTTTCATTCTGCTGCTGCTTCTCTCTTTGTCAAGGGCTTTTTTGGGTAATTTTGCAGCCCAATGGCAGAATTACGAGTCTGTTCATGACCATTTGTTTGGCTTCATTAGCAATAGTGCTGTGCAATTGCCCATTAGCTGTTAGGAATGGCCAATGCACCTGCTCAGTTCCCTGCTTCACACTGAGCACACCCAGCAGTTGCAAGGCCCATGCTGACCACTTAGCTATCAAAAATGAGAGAGGAACCAGGCAGAGCAAGCAGCAATTGCTCTAGGGATCTTTTCTGCTGTGAGAATGGCCATATTTAAAATGCCTGAAGGTATGATCAAAAACCTGTTTAAAAGATTATGCCTTGCACCGATTTTCTGCCAGCAGCTGATCCCTCAGCACACCACAGAATTCTTCTTCACAGCTGCTCAGTGTGTTTTTGTTCCATAAGGTACAAAGCAACCATTGCATTACATGTGCTATGTATGACAAATACTGAACAGACTGGAAGTTGTGTGCTTCTGCTCACTAATGCTAATTAAGCTGTTTGTAGTTACTGTAGTCTGTGATACTAGAACAGTATTTTAGGAAGGAGGATGGTAACTAAGCCACAGGCAAAGTTCATCTGCATGGGCAACAGCTTCTGCTGGAGTCTACCTTCCCCTTTGGGGGTAAATCCCATTGGTGACTGGTCACAAGTGGTGTCTCCCAGGGCTTAGTTTTGGGGCTAGCCCTGTTTAATATCTATATCAGTGATCTGGATGAGAGGCTTGAGGGCACTCAGTATGTTTGCAGATGACACCAAGTTGGGTGGAAGTGTTTATCTGCTTGACGGTAGGAGGCACTGCAAGAGGATGTGGCTTGGCTGGATCAGTGGGATGAGGTTCACCAAGGCCAAGTGCTGGGGCCTGTACTTGGGTCACAACAACGCCAAGAACACTCCGGGCTTGGGGAAGAGTCGCTGGAAAGCTGCACAGCAGAAAATGACCTGGAAGTGCTGATTGACAGTGGCTGCAGATGAGCCAGCAGCGTGCCCAGGTGGCAAACAGCGGATGGCTATTTACTTCAGCTGCCGAGAGCCTCGCCTGGGCAGGACAGAAAGAGCCGGAGCCGGAACCGGGGCCTGGGGTTCTGAGACCGGCGCTGAATGGAGCTCTCCCCACTCAACGCCAGGCAGCACCTCAGCTCCCTTTGGGGTCCTGCGCGGGGCCTCAGCTCTGGGGTTGCTTTTCCGATTGCCTGTTTGACCCTTCGTTGTTGCAGCGGGGAGTGGAGCAGTGAGAACGTTTCCGTAAGGCTCCGGCTGAGCATCACCCCTTAATTTTCGCCTCTCCCCCCTGGTCTTTCCCTCGAGTAGCTCTCCCGCTGCCCTCCCTTTCCCATCAGGCATGCGCGAGGCAGCTAAGGACGGTGGCCGGGAGAGAAGGAAGGAGGCAGCATGGCGGCGGCGGCGATAAGCAGGGCATGCACCTACGGTGCCTTCCGAGCGGCGTGGCGAGGTGATGTGTGGGGGTTATGGTAGCGGGGAAGCCTCCTCGGGGAGGAGAGGAGATGAGATAACCGCTCGCGGCCAGTCTGCCGTGGCACAGTGGGCAGAGCCCCGAGCGGTTCCCCGCGGCCCGAGGTGGGTATGTGCATACAGGGTGCGTTTGGTGTGGCCCTGCCGCCTTCTCATAGCTCTGGGGCATGGCCTGGCAAGAGCTCTCGGTGGTAAGAACAGTCTGATTTAAACTGGAGAAGAGTAGATTTAAACTGGACATTAGAAAGAAGTTCCTCCCCACGAGGGTGGTGGAACGCTGGACCAGGTTGCCCAGGGAGGTGGTTGAGTTCCTATCTCTGGAGACATTCAAGGTGAGGCTTGCCAGGGCTCTGGGCAAGCTGATCTAGTTGGGGGTGTCCCTGGCCACTGCAGGGGGGTTGGACTAGATGAGCTCCAGAGGTCCCTTCCAACCCAAACCATTCTAGGATTCTATGATTGCTCCCCTCGCTGCTTGCCTGCACTAGGGTGACACCTGTGGCAGTGGCGGCTGCTCAGTGCCGTGTGGGGCTCTCTGTACGGATGTGTGTTTGCGTTTTGTAACCCCTTGCACTGATCTTTTCCCTGGTGAGGCCCCACCTGGGGTATTGTGTTCATTTCTGGCTCCTCAGTAAAAGAGAGACATGAAGATTATTAAGGGCTAGAGCGTTTTCCTTCTGAGGGAGCTAGGCTTGTTTAACCTGGAGAAGAGGAGGCTGAGAGGGAATCTTCTCAGTGTGTAGAAGTATCTAAAGGGAGGGTGTCAAAAGGCTGGAACCAGGCTCTTCCCCATGGTGCCAAATAATAGGATGTGAGGGAATGGGCACAACCTGGAACACAGGAGGTTCCCCATGAGGAAGGACTGCTTTCCTGTGAGGGTGCCAGAGCACTGGCAGAGGTTGCCAAGAGAGGTTATGGAGGCTCCTTCCCTGGAGAGATTCAAAAAACATCTGGATACAATCCTGAGTGATATGCTCTAGGGCACCCTGCTAGAGCAGGGAGGTTGGACTAGATGATCTCTGGTTGTCCTTTCCAACCTTAACTGTTCTGTGATTCTATGATTCCTGCATATTTTTAATTGATAGGAATCCAAGTTTGTTTTCTAGACTTCTCTCATTCTGCATCCCAACTGTGTTTGGTGGTTTCTCATGGGTAGAGCAATCTCACTTCTTCCCTTTGCTTTCGTCTGGTTTGTACGTTTTGGATCCATAGTGCTTAAGACCCAACTGACCTGCACATATCCATTGAGGAGTCTGCAAGGTTTCTGGTGAAAAGTATATATGTCCTGTGAGAAATTGTCATTCCTGCAGCACTGGAAGTCTCCTTGGAATGCATATTACATCTTTCTGTCTCCTTGTGTTTACAGTCTTCCTCCAAAGTGACTTCCATCATTAGAGTCATTGTTTGCTATCAGCTATGTACCCTGCTAATAAATCTGGGTGAACCTGGCTCAGAATCCTTCATATAGCCTAGGGAGCTTAGGTTCTCAACAAAAGGCAGAGTGAGCTACATTAATATATATATAGATAGTAACTCTTCCCATGTGCTGTAATTTTAAATGTGTGGTGACTTTAGTTGGAGAAATGCAATTCCTCACATCCAGATTTTTCCAAGGTAGCTGGAGGGGCTTTTAAGAAGCAGTTCTGTCAGTGCAAAGATGTCATTGCTACATGAAGTTTTTTCAGCACCTGTGAGATGAGATTAAAAAAATAGTCATGATTCTGAAGTGTCTCCTCTGTAGTGATTATTTGAGTGCTGTTTCTGTGCATAACACTTTCATCTGAATAAAAGGCAGCAAGCAAAATGTTAAACAGAAAAACCAGGCACAACTTCATTGCCCATTAGAGGCTGAGTTAATAGTGCTTGATATCTTCAGAATTGCAGTTTGGAATTTAATCAGAACATCTCTGGGGGTTTTTTACATAAACCTTTTGAGAATGTTGTGATTATTTCTGCCTAGAGCCTATGTCTGGAAGCATAGGCAGGCAGTTTTTCCAGAGTCCTAATTGTAACCACCAAGTCTTTTATTTTAGAGTTATTTTACAGTGCAGTTCTCACTGCTGAAACTAACTTTGTGCAGTGTTTTATTTACTTAGGTACAGAACTGAGTCACAAGTGTGTTCTGGATTTAGTTGTGGGACATCATTACAGGAGCAGAAGGGATTATGTAGTTGTTGCTAGTTATTTTAAAACAATACAAATTAGCACTCATCTCTGTGTCCAAATTAAGGTCAACACAGCCCCTGGGCTTCCCTAGACATGTCCTTTTGATTGCCAGCTCAGAACTGCTATTCTCGCCACACCAATCTTGAAAGTAGAAATCACTCCCACTTAATAAAAAAAGATTGAATCTTGAAAGAAAATGGGAGATTTGTCCCTGGTTTCAGTGGAGCCAGGGCCTTACCCTGGGCTTTAACACCTTCTGTTAGCAATTGTAACACTCAGATCTTGTAGTTTTTCTTCAAAAGAACTTTAGATCAACAGTTGAAGGTCTTCTGACCTTTCTCTGTCCCACCAGTGTTTATTTGGCTGCTTCTTTCCCTGACATTTGACTTTTTTCCCTCTGCTATGCCCCAGCTACTCTGACATTCTGATTCTACTCTCTCGTGGTTCTTCTTACTGTTTGCATTTTATCCTGACTTTGTTGCCTCTTTGTAGACTTTTTTTCCCAGATTTCCATCATGGAAAATCTCAAGTTGGAGGGGATCCATAAGGACCATTGAGTCCAACTCCATGTTCCTCACAGGACTACCCAAAACCAAACCATATGACTAAGAGTCTCCCCCAGATGCTCCTTGAGCTGTGACAGGCTTGATGCCATGACCATTTCTGTGGGGAGCCTGTTCCAGTCACCAGCCACTCTCTCAGTGAAGAACCTGTTCCTAAAGTCCAACTCTCCAGTGTGTTCATGTCTCTGTTGTGCTGGGGAGCCCAGAACTGGACACATTGCTCCAGGTGTGTCTTCCCAGTGCTGAGTAGAGAGGGGAAGGATCACCTGCCTCAACCCACTGGTAGCAGGCCTTCTACAGCAGCCCAGGGTGCTGTTGGCCTTTTGCTGCAAGGGCACATTACTGGTTCATGGTCAACTTGGTGACCACCAGGATCACCTGAGCTCTTTTCTGCCAAGCTGCTTTTCAGCTCTTTGGCCTCCAGCATTCACATGGTTCCTTCCACTCAGCTTTGCTGAACGGTGTGTGATTCCCATCAGCCCCTTTCCCCAGCTTGTCCAAGTTCCTCTGGATGGCAGCATGAGCTTCTGCTGTATCAGGCACTCCTCCAGCAAACTTGCTGAGGGGACACTGTTCCACCATCCAGATCATTAATGAAGATACTGAACTTGCTTTGCTCTTCAAGAGAAAACATTCAAGTCTCATTCCCTAAGCTGTATGAGTAAATATTACTGTTGTTTTTCTTCTGGTGTGTGCATTTGTAGGAAATGCTCTTCTGCAGAAGAAAACCTCCTGTATCTAAACACTTTCCTCTCTTCATTCTCAGGGTTTGCTTCTGTGTCAGTGCAAGGGAGTTGCTGTTCATATTCCAGCCTGGCATGGGCTTTCCAGACACGGTGTTCCATCTCTGCCCCAGTCCCTGCTCCTTGGCCTGTGACAGTTGAGCAGTGCAGAAGAATCAGTTTCTTCAATACAAGTAAGTCTTCCTCTCCCTTTCCTAGTCCTTTATTGAGAATACCAATTGTGTGTTTATTTTCTAAATGATTTGGTTTTTTTGAGCCCCAAGCCAGATGTACTGTTCATGCTGTGCTGTCTCTAAACTGAAGTAGCTAAAAGGCAGTAGAGTTAAACAAAACGTGCTGGTAATGTCCTGTTAATTGTCTGGCCAGCTGCAGTGTTTTCCTCCTGAAGGGAATTACACACATGTTTAAGATAGCTGAGAAATGAGGGCTGGTTACATTCATGCTTGGGACTGTGAACTGAGATAGCTGAAGGGGCTGTTCCACCTCTTTTGTGCTTCCTTATCCTGTGCAATAGGGGAAGAGAAGGAAGAGTAAGAATATAACCTTTGGAGGAGCAGTTGGAGAGTTTATATTCAACTGTTTATACTCCATAGAATGTAAGAGCTCTGCTAGATCAGGCTTTCAGGACTGCTGGTCTCTTCCTATTCTTCTCTGACTGGCAGAATACTGTGTTTTCTTTACACTTGCTAAAGAAAAGGAGCTTAAACAGTCATACAGTCATACCTATTTGTCTTATCCAGTACATTTTGGCTGCTGACTGATTTCAAACAACTGAGGGTAGAGAGATCTCAGAAGTCCTTCTTACATATTCTTATCTTGTGACTGCTTGAGTGCCTATGAAAAAGTTCTAAATGAATTTTTCCTGCAGTCACAAGATAAGAATATGTAAACAGCTAAGCACTGTTGTTCTTTTGTTTACCTTAAATTTAAAGCACAGCACTGCAAGTGATTGCAATGTGATTACAGTGTGTAGGTTAGATTCTTTCCTTAATTATGCTTATGTTCATGTTCCCTAAGTCTAGATGAGCTCTATGTTAGCAGGAATTTTGCCAGCTGTCTTTTTGGGTGACTGAATTAAAAGTGGTTGTTAGGTGACTGAATTAAGTGTGTTTGTTTTTTTTGTGGCATCCACATTGTTTAACCAAGCTATATTTGATCAAACTACCTAAAACCATTAGCTTACTAAAGCTGTAACAACTTGAAAGAATGGATTATGTATTTAGTAGAGACAGTAGCCATCAGGTTTGGAAGGCTGAGGGGTTTGTATTCCAAAGCAGAGTTATTCTAAGAACATTTTCTCTTACAGAAGTCAAAAATAAAACCTTCCAAATTCCAGTGAAATAGCTATTCATGGTATAAATGACTCCTAACCTCTGGCAGTGCAGTTGCTTCAGAAGTGGTGACATTAAAAGTGCAGATAGGACTATTTTATGTGAAACAATTTCCAAGTGAAATGTCAACCAAATGACATTGTGACTGAGAAAGGTGACTATACTTTTCTGTCTCATTAGTGAGGGTTTGCTTCTCTTCCATCATACTTTAAAGAACATTAACCTGCTCTTGTTAGTTAGGGTCACCTGTACCTTCAACTGAACTATTACAAACTGTTTAACTCACTTAAATAGAAAGAATTCAGTTAAATAGGAGCAATTGCAGTCTGTTAACCTTTACCCAAGTAGCTGTCTCCTGCAACTTGATACAAAAACATGCCCAGGGTTTTAATCTTGTCCAATGATATAGTTCAGTAAGTTTGTGATGAAAGAATTTAGACTGATCTTATTATTCCAGCCTTAGCTTCTGTCCTTCCTTTCCTCTTCCCACCC
This sequence comes from Bucco capensis, assembly GCA_013396975.1. Lineage (NCBI taxonomy): Eukaryota > Metazoa > Chordata > Aves > Piciformes > Bucconidae > Bucco > Bucco capensis. The sequence goes on from VWZO01001378.1 coordinate 212,469, forward strand.
TCCCCACTGTCAGAAGCAGTTCATTTTCTATTTACTTAACAATCTGTTGTGTACCTGAGTAGGTATGAGAAGAAAGAACTTCTTTCAGATAGTGGGACTAAATAAAAATGATGCTTTCCTGCTCACAGGATTCCCTTGGGAACAACTTAATTTCTCTGTTGCTAGGTGATGTTTCCTCTTAGCTTAAATACAGAATAAGGAACATGCTGATTTTTCAGAGGTTAGAGAACTAGATTGTAACAATCAAGGGGGAATCACTTAGACCAACAACATAAAATCATACTGAGAGTAACACATTTTGTCTCTAGAGGCTTTATGTACTGGGAGCAGTTGTACTCAGTATAAATCTGTGTGTGTGTATTCTTTCTGGGAAACATCAGTTCCTGCAAGCCTTAATTACATTTTATATTAAACTTTAGTAGTCCTATTTGAGTTATCTTTGGATTAAGTTGCTCTTTTTTTAGTTTCCTGCCTTGCCTAATTTGAGGATCCGAAAAAATGATTTTTGTTTTTCAATTTTTAATGAAAATTTCTTCAAGTATGAACACTCCAGATAAATAATGCCTGAGTAATCACTTGTCATTGTCAGTGAAGAGTTGTGATGCCTGTGCTGCCTCTTCACTGTGCTGAGTGATCTGTAAATATTTTGACTGGTGCACTTGGGGAATCAAGTTAATGTCCAGTGGCACTCTAGCTGTTGAAATACTGTGAGCAGCTCCATGGTGCATGAACAGCTGCAGAGCTCTTACAAGAGGTGCACGACTGAAATGCTGCCTGCAGTCTGGCATAAGCAGCATTTCCTTAAGGGTGAAGAATTCTGCTAGCCACTTGGAGACAAGCTCAAAGATCATGAAAGGAGTGGAGCATCTGCCCTATGAGAGCTGGGTCTCTTCAGCCTGGAAAAGAGGAGACTGAGAGGAGACCTCAGGAATGGTTAGAAATATGTTAAGGGTGAGTGTCAGGAGGAGAGAGCCAGGCTCTGCTCAATGGCATCCAATGGTAGGACAAGAGGGAATGGGAGCAAGTTGGACCACAGGAGGTTTAGTATTAACATGAGGAAGAACTTCTTTCCGGTGCAGGTGCCAGAGCACTGGCCCAGGCTGCCCAGGAGGCTGTGGAGTCTCCTTGTCTGGAGCCATTGCAGAGCTGCCTGGACACATTGCTGTGTGAGCTGGTCTAGGTGCTCCTGCTCTGGCAGGGGGGTTGCACTAGATGATCTTTCTAGGGCCCTTCCAACCCCTAACATTCTGTGATTCTGTGCAGAGTGGTTGTCTGTGCTCTCTAATTTCTCTTTATTTCCCCCTGAAGTTTTGCTCTTCAGTAACTGATTGGAGTCATGAGGTGATTGTGTAGTAGCCATGAATCCTAGAATCAATATGGTTGGAAAAGACCTCTGAGCTGGAGTGCAGCTGTTAAGCTAACACTGCCATCCTCACCAGTAACCATGTCCCCAAGTGCCACATCTACAGGANGAAAATTTCTTCAAGTATGAACACTCCAGATAAATAATGCCTGAGTAATCACTTGTCATTGTCAGTGAAGAGTTGTGATGCCTGTGCTGCCTCTTCACTGTGCTGAGTGATCTGTAAATATTTTGACTGGTGCACTTGGGGAATCAAGTTAATGTCCAGTGGCACTCTAGCTGTTGAAATACTGTGAGCAGCTCCATGGTGCATGAACAGCTGCAGAGCTCTTACAAGAGGTGCACGACTGAAATGCTGCCTGCAGTCTGGCATAAGCAGCATTTCCTTAAGGGTGAAGAGTTCTGCTAGCCACTTGGAGACAAGCTCAAAGATCATGAAAGGAGTGGAGCATCTGCCCTATGAGAGCTGGGTCTCTTCAGCCTGGACAAGAGGAGACTGAGAGGAGACCTCAGCAATGGTTAGAAATATGTTAAGGGTGAGTGTGAGGAGGAGAGAGCCAGCTCTGCTCCATGGCATCCAATGGTAGGACAAGAGGGAATGGGAGCAAGCTGGACCACAGGAGGTTTTAGTATTAACCTGAGGAGAAACTTGTTTGCAGTGCAGGTGCCAGAGCACTGGCCCAGGCTGCCCAGGAGGCTGTGGAGTCTCCTTGTCTGGAGCCATTGCAGAGCTGCCTGGACACATTGCTGTGTGAGCTGGTCTAGGTGCTCCTGCTCTGGCAGGGGGGTTGCACTAGATGATCTTTCTAGGGCCCTTCCAACCCCTAACATTCTGTGATTCTGTGCAGAGTGGTTGTCTGTGCTCTCTAATTTCTCTTTATTTCCCCCTGAAGTTTTGCTCTTCAGTAACTGATTGGAGTCATGAGGTGATTGTGTAGTAGCCATGAATCCTAGAATCAATATGGTTGGAAAAGACCTCTGAGCTGGAGTGCAGCTGTTAAGCTAACACTGCCATCCTCACCAGTAACCATGTCCCCAAGTGCCACATCTACAGGATTTTTGAACACTTGCAGGGATAGTGATTCTACCACTTCCCTGGCAGCCTGGGCCAATGCTTGATAACCCTACTGGGGAAGAAATCCTTCCTAATGCCTCATCTGAACCTCCCCTAGTGCAACTTGAAGCTGTTTCCTCTTGTCCTATCTCTTGTGAGAAGAGACCAACCCTAACCTTCTTTCAGGGAGTTGTAGAGAGCAAGAAGGTCTCCCCTGAGCCAAACTTTCTCCAGAGTGAACAACCCCAGTTCCCTTAGCTGCTCCTCACAAGACTTGTGCTCTAGACCCTTCACCAGCTTCATTGTCCTTCTCTGGACATGCATGAAATCATTAAACCCCTTTTGTTTAGCATGGAAGTTGTGACTGGAACCTAAAGTACCAAACTTCATATATAGAGACATCTTACTGAGATGTTTTAGACTGATCTGATTTAAACACTGCTTCCTAAAAACTGCTTAATTGTAAATGTTTATTATTTCCTCTAATGGAAATGTACATGATTCACAAGGACAGTGTTAGAATGATTCATTTTTTGAGGTCATCAGCAACATGCAGCTTAAAGTACACTAACAGGTGTCATACCTATGGTACAGTCTTGATTTCAGAGCATTGCTGCAGGTGTGAAGAGCAGTACAGTGATCCCCATGTCTGTTTGGGGCTATTTCCTCCACTACAAGCCATCTCTCCTGCCTGTGATGTGCTCTCCAATCCTCTTGGTGCTTTGGGGCCAAGTCACATTGACCTTTCCTATGCTCAGGCTTTTTCCCTCTGTTGCTGTGTTGTCTGTCTGTTGTGAGCAATGTCCTCACCATTGTAATTTTCTTGACATTGTAATCTTCAGCCCATCCCTTCCATATCCCCTTCTTGTCACATTATCTTAAAATCAATGTGTTATCTGCCATCTTACAAAGAACTCTCAGCTCTGTAGCCTGCAGGCTTCTGATGTGTTTGGTTCAATTCAGCTGCTTTCCAAACCCATGGTGATATTCATGTAGATATCATCTGGGCAGATGATTACATGAACTGCACTTTGGTCCCAAATGTGACGTTTTCATCTGGTTCTAATTCTGTCACAATTTATGTGCTGCTTGAGGCCAAAACTTGCCTCAGTCTGACCTCATCTGGCTGCCTCTGTTGGCATTGACTGGTCTCCTTTGGTACAAACCTCTGTGACTTCTGTTACCTTCTCTGTTGGGATGAAGCCATCTCATCCTACCGATAGTTAGAATGCAGCTCAGAGTGCTTGGAGTTTCTTTGAGTGTATTACTAGCTCAAGAGCTCCCTGTTGTGTCTCTCAGCTGCTCCTTGCTGCTCCTGTGTAACTGTTAGGAGCCTTTGTGAGGCCACACAAAGTGCAGTAGGCTGGGGGACTGTTCTAGCTTAAATAGAAGCTTGCAAAGAAAAATGTAAATGCTTTTATTGTAATTCCAGGTTTCCAGGCTAGCAGCATTCTCATCAAAAGAAAGAAATTGTTAGTTACACAGTGTTTTCTGAATAGGCTAAGAACTTAACATGATTACCATCAACATGCCAACTCAGGCAACAGTTCTGTAGTCCTCTTTAGAACATGAAAAGCTGCTTACCACCAGTCCTCTTTTAGACTGAACTTTAGTGTAGTCTTATCTTAGGGTCATAGTCACTGCTTGTAGACAGACTAGCACCTAGCATAGCATGGCTTTTCCTGAAGGACGCATGCTGAGTCAGCAGTGAAGTTGTTCTGTTTGACTTCTGTGCAGCTGAAGATTTTATCTTCTTTTTAAATGGATTTGTTTTCATTCAGCACACAGCTACATGCATCAGTTTGGTGTAATCAGCTGGGGATTTTTCGTGCCTGCCAGTTCAGATACTGGTTTTAAGCTATTTGATCCAGTTACTGTTTGTGGTTATTAGGGTTCACTTGAATGCCTAGAAAAGAGAGTGGAATTTCAGATTTACAGGGTTCAAGCCTACCCAGGAGCACACACAATTCTTGCCTCACAGCATATAACAAGTGTGATAAAGCTTGCTGGCATTCCTCTAACAAGCAGGAGTTGCTGATGGGAAGCCAGTGATTTAAGCAGAGTTATTTTAGTTCCCTTGGTTAAAAGTGTTTACTGACTTCTTTTCTCTACTTCAAATAAAAAAAATCAGTTTCTAATGAGAGAAGACAAAAGATTTAAACTGCTATAGCAACATTGCCCCTGGGTGAAACACATAATAGCATTAATCTGCAAGGATAGCAATGGAGAGCCTTGGGTATTCCATGATGCTGACCTTCCTGTCAGGACTGAGATGAGGGAATATCATCTGTTATCTCTTCTTCACATCATCAGTTTCATTTTGGGGTAGTTTGTTGCTGTCTTGAGTTGTGAGGATATCTCAGCAAGGGTTAATATTTCAAGATGATTTTTTTGTTCAGCTTTAGTTTCCAATATAAGCTGTACTTGTGCATTACTTATGGAACCTTTTTCATTGCAGCGACAGCTGAAGAGCTCTGGAAAGGAGCTTTGGCAGAGACTGGTGTGGGAGTAAAGAAAGGAAGAGGAAAAAGAAGGAAGAAAAAGCTCAGGAAGGATCTCAATAAAGGCCAGGAGATTGGTGAAGGTAGAGTCACAAATAAGGAGTTAAAGACATGTCTTGCCATTTTCTTGTATAGCATTTCTTGGTTTAACAAATTGACAAAGTGCTGTTAATTCCTGTGGTTTCAGAACTGCTTGAGATAGTTTTGTCTTTTAAAAATATCCTGATTCAAAGAAATCCTCTTTACTGTCATTCTGAGCTTTTGAATAGAAATTCTAAATCATAAAATGTGCTTGAAATCTGTCAGAGCCATCCATTTTATTGCATTTTTCCCAATGTACAGAGTTTCAGTCCTAATTTGGCTTAGAACATTTCATTTGTCTCTTATTTTGAAGGACGTTCTGGTATCCTCTGGCCTGGTCTGAACACTCCTGTGATACAAAGTGGGAGAGTCCAGACAGTTAGCCAGAGGAAAAAAGAAGAGACAGAGAGAATTCAGTCTGAAATTGTGCAGCAGAGAGAGAACTGGGAGAAGAGAAGGAAAACCAAAGTAAAGAGAGAAGGAGGATGGAGTGGCAAGTGTTGGGGAGGTGTCCTCCTGGATCCTCCTGACCCAGGCCCTAATGGAGGTAAGAAAATTGATTGTTTATCTTAGTCTTACTTAGCCTTTCTGATAAGGGGCTTGAAAGCATTCTTGTGGGATAGATCAGGCTTTTTTTTCCTGGCTCATATAAGGAAATATGGTTCAAGATGATGTCATTTGGATGTAGCTAATACAGGTTCTTTATTTGCTGCCTAGTTAAATATCAGAGTGAAACTAGTGGCTCTATACCTAGAGTGGGAGTTGACCTTCACTTTTATTTAATGCAGTGCTGGTATTCAGGACCACTAGAAATTCTGTAGGATCTTTAACATTTAGAAGCCTAAGCCTTTTCAGCAAATTAAATAAGAAAGTGAGGTGTTCCTCATATTCAGCTGAGTTTTTCTTGTGAAGCACTTCATGATGCTTGTGTGTTTGTTATCTTTCTGTAGGCTTTTGCAGTAAGATGAGCTGTGAAAGACAGTTGATGTTTGCTAGCACTCTTGTTTCAGCCATTAAGTGTTAAGCTTGGCTCTTGGCTCAGAGCTCTCTTTGTCCAGGAATATGTTCTTCCAGGGCAAGCTTGGCTCTTGGAACATACATTGCAGCAAGCCAACATAAATGGGAAATTGCATGCATGGCATCACATTTGTATTGTTGTCTAATCTCCTTGCAGACACCTTTGCTCTCCAGGCTGCCTGGGGCTTTGGTTATTAATTTCTTCCTGTCTGTGAGTGTTTTCTGGTTCCATTCTATTGGGCATAAACCAGAAATTCAGAGCTGCTTTGAGCCAAGCCATGAGGAAGTGAGGGAGCATTGTCTTTCCAGTGGGATTTAGTGGCTTTGTCTGTGTAGACTGAAGTTACACTGGCATTTTTTTGTAGCTTTCTGCTTTAGAAATTGATGGCCTTGTTGCTGTCTGCTACTTCCCTGTTTGCTTCCCAGGTTTTCCATTCCTGTAGATGTTTTTGTGGCTTTCATTGCTGCAGTGTCTGAGATCTGTTGTTTCCCTTAGATTTACCAGTGAATTTAAGGAGAGCTTGCCTGTTAGCCTCTTCTAGTATTCTTTGGTTGCCTTCAATTTTAAGAGCAATTAATTGTATTTTAATATTAGCATCCTACTGCAGTATGCAAGTGAAAGTTTTCCTCTGTTTACTTCCCTGAGTTTCATTGTATTTCCATGGAAAGCATGATCTGGCAGTGGACTTGGTAGACTGTCACTGAATCTTACAACTGAAAACCACAAGATTTGACAAAATTAATGAATTATTCCATATTCCCCATAAGTCAGTGGTGGAATATAGAGAAAGCCAAGAAAATGTTATGCTTCTCGTTCCCTGCTTTGAACCCAAGACTATGTTGGCTTTAAATTCAAACCTCTTTTGAAGTAGTTTATGCCATGAAAAGGAGTGGCAGCTGTTGCAAACAACATTTATGCATCTATGGATTTTACCTTCTGGTGTTTTCCTTCCTTTTGCTCTTGGCTGATGGTGTTGATGTTGATGACTTGCATTAAAGTTGGCTGTGTGGAGGCAAGTTCAGCCAAAAAGAACAAAAGGATACTACAATCCAAACAGCAAAATGAACCTGTCAGCTTGTGTTATAAATGTTCTTGAGAAGCAGCAGTTTCTGGTTAATAGACACAGATTTCCTTTTAATCTGTTAAAAATTGCAGGGATTTTCAAGTCCCTGTAGTTTTTTCAGCATCTTTTTATTCAGAGCATTAATGATTTGGCAAGGGAACTGCAGGGGACATTGATTATGTACAAAGCACTGTCAGAGTGGTAGGAGGAATAGACCTGAAACCACCAAACCCAAAGAATCCTTTTTGTCCTGAGTCTGTGGCTGGATTCCCTGGTGTCTAAGCAAGAGTGAGCTCTGACTGTGAGCTTCTGCAGTTCAGCCCTTCCAAGTATGCTGCTATTAGATTCTCTAGTACCAAGCAGAGGTTGAGCATGTGCTGGAGCTTCCCTTGAGCAGCATTGCTAATGAAAAGAGGTACAGGAGAAATCTCAGTGGTGTTAGCTGACAGATTTGGTTGTAGACTCCCCAGTCTCAGAGTTGTGCTGAGATGATCATGTTTCTAATCATCTTGAAGGTTGTGTGTAAATGCTAAAGCAGTGTCTGGGGAAGGAATGAGTCCCCAGCTCTTCACCATTATTCCCTTTGCACTTTTTCTGCAGAATCTCACTCTAACTCCACCAAATAAAAGAAGTATTAAATGCTTTAATGAGCACTGCCTTTCTGTGCCATGTTGAAATGCTCTTGTTCCTGAGGGAAATTGGGACAGCAAGAGGTTGAAAGGATCACTTACCTGTTCTGCTCATACCAAGATGTTGCACTTTACTCCATTGCTTTGAAAGTCAGTAGGGTTTTTTCCATAACCAAGCTGATAACAGGATACTCCTGGGGGGAAATGAATCTGTGTTTAAACAGAGATCAGTTGCAAGGATGCTCTCCATTGCTTAAAAGCACACACCAATTATAGTCAGGTGGTTGTGTGACCATCAGGGATTGAAACAGAATCACAGAGAAAATGGGATCTTTTGGGCAGTATCTGTGTTTTGCAGCATTTTTTTGCCTGCCAAATTTCCCTTTCAGGCTTGGCTTTCAGCAGTCCCTCTACTAAGGGCTAAGATGTGGATAAGATGTCATCTTCACCTCTGCAGAGCTCTGTATTGAGCCTTCCCTTGCCACTGTGATGAAAGGACACAAACACAGATCTGACATAGAAAAGCTCTTCATTTTACAAAGCCAAACACCTCAACTGTCACTAGGCAAAAGAAATGATGCTGTAATTGCAAGAACACTTTTGGGGGCAGAATTTGAACTCAAAAAGAGAAGAATAAAAAAGTCTAGCTATGTGCTTCTTGATTCTTTGAAGTAGCTCTGTATTGTCTTGGTTTATCCTCCTCTTTCTGGGATTTCACAGCAATACATATCAAGAAATACTTGGAATGTCTTTGAGTCCCTGCTGATTGTCTAATAAAAGTTTCAGAATATTCTGAACAATATTGGATAATAGCTTGGTCATGATGGAATTGACCTGTGAGGTGATTTACTGTTTATTTCTTACACTGCAGAAAGGCTGTGATTATCTGAGATTTGGGGTTCATTCACAGCTTCAGAGCAGGCTTTAGGGAGCAAGGCAGTTCATGCTGCCAGCCAGGGAAAACCCCAATCCCTCTGTTTTCAGAACACACTGTGGATAGTTATTTTTCACAGTGTTTCTGCAGTTGGAAAGAATTAGGAAGAGAAAATGTAACAGGAATGCTTCAGTCTAAGTGGTGAATTGCAATCATTTCCAGAAGAAAGTTTCATATTTAATTTGGAGAGGGTGTAGAGCTTTGCTTGTGATCAAAATACTCAACAGATTCTGAGAGTGTCTCAGTTTTTCTGTCAGCTTTGCTTTCTGTGTGATGTTCAGACAAAGCAGTTCAGTTTCTTGCTTTGGAGTGTAAAACAAATGATTGTTTTTCTTTCTTTTTTGCTACTCTTTTTTTTCTTTCTTAGGTTATTATCCAACAGCATTCAGAATATTCTGAAACCTTCCCTGCATGTCAGGTACTTACAAAGCTGAGCTATTGATTGCAGTTGGAGATTGAGATCCCTGCTAGAGCACAATGAGTGTATTTAACAGTTGTCATCTCAATTCTAACAAGAGCTGGATTGTAATTAGAATGAGGAGGATTATACTTTCTGGGAAGTTAGCATTTTAACTGGATCTCTTTTTTTTTTTGAGCTAGTTTTTAAGTTGATTTTACAGAATCAGAATCATTAAGGTTGAGAGAGACCTCTAAGATCACCAAGTCCAACCATTCCTCTTTTACTGAAGAAATAACCCTGTCTATGCCTTATAATATATGCTGGTTTTTCACTCACCTTGTTCTAAAAGAGATGGAATGAATAGAATCAAAGAAAAGAAACATTGCAGGTGTTTTTACAAGGAAGCCACTAATAAAACTCACTTTAGATAAGTTGGTTCAAATTATCCTTACCCTTTCTAGCTACTGCTGAGACTGATGCATCAATCACAGTTCCAGCAAACGGTGTCCTCTTCAAATTCTCCCACCTCCAGGGAGCTGTGCTGATTGGTAAGGGAGACAAGGAAATGTAATACCCTCTTCTTTTTTCTTCTCCCAACAGAAACTTATGAAGATTTTGAAACAAGAGTCATTGAGGTAAGCATGAAAAATCTTTTCAAGGACTTGAAATGATGATTTTATATTGAAGTCAGTTGTATAACAACAGGTCTGTTATTCTGGTTCACTTCTCTTCTCTGCTGGGCAGACGATATCTCATTCAAAGGTGGTTTTGAGTAGCACTGAAATGGAAAAGCCTGCAGATAAAGCTTTACTATTTGACATATAACCATAGTAGGGCACCCAGTAAAGTATCAGGGGTGTTTTTCAGGCAAAACTACAAATAGGAAGTTGTTTAACTCTGCTTGGAAAATAATTTGTGGCACCAGAGGGCAGAGAGTGGAATGAAGATCCCATTGTGGGTGCCTCTCATAATATATTCACTTGTCATAGGTGTCTTAATTGTGTCTAATGGGAAAAAGATCGCCTCAGTTTCCCATTGATAGTTTTCTATTCACCTTGTTAGTGTGCTTCTTGAACAGGCTAAGTGTGATGGGAACACCTGGAAGTCTGCTTTCCACTCTCATGTCTAAATGCATCATCTCACTTTAAAAATAACTATCAATCAAAACTAGGAACTGACAAAAGATGTCTGAGTTCTGGCATTTTCCTTGGCTCTGCTTTTCAGTAAATAAGGTCTAATATTTGCTGTAAATGCTGCTGTCTTTATTTGCAAGTAATAAGGTTGTGTCTCCCACATGCTTCTGTCATGAACTTAACCCTGGTGGGACACTGCAGAGTGATGCTCTGCCCCTTGAGCTCTAACTGGCTGCCTGGGGCTTTGGCATGGCCCTGGGGAGTATTTTACAGAACCCCATGTGTGCTCAAATGCATTTTGCATGTCCTAAGTGTTTAGGGAACTCAGTGAATCCACCTTAGAATAGTTTTGTTGTGGTAAGTTAAGAAGCTATTTAGAAATACTGCATCTAATGATTTCCATCAAAATATCACTCAGAGAAGCTAATTCCTTCAAATATGGCAGAGGTGGATTTGGTTTATAAACAAGGTCATCCAGCAGCACCAATCTGTTTTACTGGTGATCTGGGAAGTGTTGGCAATACAAATCCATGAACCTGTGTCACTTCTCTATTGAAGAACCACTACTTGCAGACCATCAACAATTAGTGCTCCCCACACTAACACAAGATACTTTCTGCTTCTCATTGGTCTTCGTCTTTTTCTTTCGTTTCAAAGACATCAGTTGCTATGGAAACCACAGAACTCTAGTGTAAGCATCACTGGGGGAAGCAGGACTTCAGAAATAAAGTGATTTCTTGTGACTCATTTGCTCCCAGTGCAGAGTCAGATTATGCACAGCATCCAGAAGAGAAGCAGATCTGGAAGGGAGAAGTGTTACCTGCTCTCTGTCCTTGCATGTTCCCTTCTCTTCTCACTAAAATTGCAATATAAGTAGATTTATGGGAGCAGTGGCAAAATAATTTCCAACTCTGTGTCCAGAAGGTTGTTTTTTAGACAACTGGGGTGTCAAACTTTTATTTATTTAAATACCTGATGGGTTACTTGATATTAGCTAAAATGACTGATCCAGTAGAAAGCAAAACCCTCTACAGTGTGGCAACTTGGCAGCTACTTGTTCCTCCATCATCTTATGGGCACATGGAGCTGTGTGCTGGATCTTTGGTCCAGAAGGATACTCTGAGAGACAGGATCAAAAGCTTTGCACATCTCCTGCTTTCCCTTGGTCAGTTAAATGGTGACTTGGTGATAGCTAGGCCTCTTTGCTTAATAGGAATATTGACACCCTTTTATCACTTCAAATAAATCACTGTCCAGGTAGAAGCTGTACAATTTTAGATGAGTAGAGATGACTATTCATCACCTCACTCATCTTTACTACAGCTCAGCCCATGAAGCATTCCTGTATCTTTAGCCACTCCTCTGTTGTACCTGTGTCCAGATGAGGGAGTTGTTCCACAGCATCTCTGAGTGTCTGTTCAGTTTCACTCACAATCCCCACTATCAATCCAGGCTNCTCAGTCTCCTCTTGTCCAGGCTGAAGAGACCCAGCTCTCTCAGCCTGTCCTCAGAGGGCAGATGCTCCACTCCTTTCATGATCTTGGTGATCATCCTGTTAGAACAAGTGGTTTTCCTTCATGCAAACCCTTTGTCTGACAAAGCTGGCAAGGAAGAACATGTTCTTAGTCAGCTGGATGCACTTGAAAACAGTTCTTCTGTTTCATGATTTTTGCATTGTGGGCATAGTAAAATCTCCTATTCAGATTTTACTCTTTCTGAGAAAGCAACTTTCTTCTGCCCTGTGTTGTCTCTCAGCAAGCTGTAAATGCCAAACATTGATTTTCTTGAGAGACCTCACATCTGATTGCATTTTTCTTGGAGTATGGCCAAACATCTCCCTTTTTGAGTAAGGAAGAATAACCCAATCCCTTGACAATGAGATCAGAGCTGCTGCCTAAAGAGCTGTGAAATCAACTGTTTATTTGGTCTGGAGAGAAAGTAAACAGGTTGCCCTTTAAATGGGATTGGAGTCAAAGAGGGAAGGAGATGGTCAGAAGAAGAGAGTCCCTTCAGCTGCCTGTTTACAGAGTTCATTGTACACAAGGCTGCATGGGTTTAGGAGCAGGATGTGAGATGTGCAGGAGACCTTAGCCCTTCCTGGCCACTGTGTTTGCCTAAATATTGCTCTCATATAGACCTAATGGAGCTGCTCCCAGCACACAGCAGGCAGGAGGGGAGTGAACAGTCACTATTCCTAGCTGGAAAAGAGCAGCAGCAGTTCTAAGGTTTATGTTCTTGCAGTTGAATGTCACCTGCACTTACTTCATCACCTGAATCCAGCCCTTGGTAAGCATCAGTGGGGCAGCAGAGAAGTTTGGATGTGTGGAGACTCTCGTTGTGTTTTGGGATGTGACACTAGGAACCACTAGGCTTTCTTTACCAAGCCATGGAGAATTAAGTTAGGAACAGTAATGTTATACTGGCATGTGCAAAGCAACAGTAAAATCAGAAAAACAAAGGGTTTTGGGGTCAAAATTATATGAATGACCTTATCTTAAGTGTTTCTAAATATATTGTCACCTCTGGGCCTGCAGCTGTAGGGAATATGAAGACAAGAATTATAACTGTAACAGTCTCTAGTAACTTGTTCTACATCCACTAAGCAAAACAAAATAGGCTAGGTGCAGCAGGAGGTTGTTAACAGACTTTAAAGTCATAGTTTAACTTCCCACAAAGCAGCAAAAAAACCATGAGTTAGTATTTGGTTTAAGAGTAGAGAATTAATCTTGGTAGACTCTTCATTAGTGACAAAAAGAATATTCCTTAGCATGTTGGTTTCTTCTTGTAAGTCACTGGAAATTGTTTTCTAGCTATTGTTTTTGCAAAGGCTGCAATAAAAAAGGCTTGTGGAAGGGAAATGCTCCATGAAATTACAGTGTCTGGGATCCATTGTTTGACATCCTTGACTGGAAAATTACATGGTATACAGGATAGGCTCTGAATCATAATTTACTTCAAAGGAGATGGTGGCTCCAAAGTGCTTTTGGACTATTGGAGCTCTAGATTTAGCTCTTTAGAAGTACAGAGAAATTTTCTGTTCCCTGGATGATGTTGACAGAGTCTTCAGGCAGACAGTGAAAATTTCAGGCAGTTTTTCAGCTAGTACCTGAAGCAACCTGTCAGAGGCAAGAAGAAGAGGTCAGAGCTGTGCACTGGAATTGCTAATATTGGACTTCTCAAGAGTTTTGGTCTGCCTTCAGGGTTCAGGGATGCTACTCTCAACTGCTACTGTTGATTAAGTAATTCAATTTTCTTATCTCTTTTACTTGTCAGTCTGCCAACCTTCCCTGGCACAGCTTGAGGCCATTTCCTCTTGTCCTGTTGCTAGGCACTTGGGAGAAGAGACCAACCTCCACCTTACTCCAACCTCCTTTCAGGGAGTTGTAGAGAGTGAGAAGGTCTCCCCTGAGCCTCCTCTTCTCCAGACTAACCAACCCCAGTTTCCCTCAGCTGCTCCAGATTCTTTCCCAGCTTCCTTGCCCTTCTTGGCATCCCCTGTGGGCTGCTGCCCATGTGCAAAGCAGTGTTAGATGTGCTTGTGATGGCTCATCTGGATTGCTCAGAGTTACAGGGCAACATACTCTGCAAATTCAGCTTTATTTGCTGAGCTTACTAGGAAGGAGAACACCTAGGCAGGCATTGCTGCTGGTGTATTGCTGAATTGCAGTGCAGTTGCATGCTGGGCTGGCAGCATGCTGGCTTGCAGAGCTGGGTGGGAAGCATTGCTGAGCACACTTGAGAGGAGCACTGCTGCCTTTGATGTGAGGAGTCACAGGGGCTGTGGCAGGGAGGATCTAAGGACACTGCTGTTCCAGCAGCCATGGCTGCCTCTGGACATTATCAAGCTTGAAAGGTCTTCACAGCTTGTCAGGAGAGATGCCATAGCTCTGCTTGGGATAGGTGATTGCACACATTTTCCTTCAGAGCTGCTCAGAAACAGCTGACAAAGGGCAGTTTGAGGAAGGCTTCTGGAGGGAGCTCCTTGTATGGGTCTTTATTGCCACCTTCTGGAGAGGGAGAAGAAGGGTTCTTGAGGAGATTTCTACAAACATCACATTGTTTAACACTATAACTGCCAGCCTGGTTGGTTGGGTTTTATTGTACAAGCACTTACTCTGCTTGGCAATGGAAGGCAAAAGTATGTGCAAAGCAGAAACCAGCATTTGATGCTCCTGGAGAGCTTACCCTACTTCACTTCCTTTTCTTTCTTTTATCATTTTTCTTCATTTTCTGTAACCAGCCTTTTTCCACAGGCACTTTCATCTTAGGGGGCTTGGGTTTTTAGCTTCTTCTTGCAAGCATTAAGATTGCAGAAAGCAAACTAACTTGAAATAAGCACTTAGCAAAGCCAATGCTTCTTTGAGCTTCTCTCTAGAATGTATGTGCACCTTGAATTTAACAGCATCTTGATATTAATGGAAGCAAGGTGGAAGTTTTCAGGAGGACTCATCCCTAATCTGTACTTAGTGATGTCAGTGGAATTTTGGGGGGTGTTTTGGTGGTGGATTTTCATGAGAATTTAAGCCATGGTCAAGTATCTTACAACAGTCTACTTCAGATGTATAATGCTACAACCAGACCAGCTTACTAAGAATTATGTATAGGGAAAAGAGAGGAAAGACTGCTTAATTAATGGATTAACTATGCATGTTTAATTTAACTGTTGCCCTAATTTCTGGAGCTCATTTGGAGGCTTCAATATGATGCATTTGAGAGGAAGGGGAGAAATGAAGCATGAAGTTAACTGTATCATTTTGACTGGTAATCCTGAGACAGAAATATTTACACAGTCACACAATAACCAGTCTTATTTTTTATAGATATGTTTTAACATGCTGTATATTGGAGGTTTAACACGCTAGTATATTGGGGGTTTAACATGCTAGTATCATCATCATCATGGGCAGGCTTCATGAACGCAGCTCCGGGGAGAGCTCCATCCACGCTCTTCCCAAGTGCTTTTCCAAGTGCTGCTGGCTGCAAAGGCCAATTTGGGACAGACAAGAGCGGTTGCAAAAGGCACAGCACAAGAACTCCTCAGNCTAGCCTATTGTCTATCTCTCTGTCAATCTTACCATCCCAGGAGATGAGGCTGCCTAGGGAATTAAACTGTTGGACTGATTTTAGTTCTGAATCACCAATGATGATATGAGGATGGTGAAAAACTTTCTGAGGTGCAGATTGATATAAAACTTCTGTTTTCTTTAAGCTAACAGTTTAGTATGAAAACTGTATTAAAAAAAACCCCACCTCTATATTTAAATAAAAATATATATTTGTATATAAGCAAAATCAAGTCAACTAGACCAGGAGCTAGATGGACAAAGGGCCCTCAGATGATCTATTAAACCATTTAAGGTGGGAGACTGTAAAGCAGTGCCGTGTCTATAGTCCCATTAGGGGAGTCTGTAGCAGAGGCAGAAGCAAATGTAGATTCCCAGAATGCTAACCATAAGGTCTCCTGTATCCCCGGTTGGTGTGTAAGAAGTAAATAGCTTTCTTGCAGCTCTGGTTGACCTTCTGGTGGCTCTGGTTGACCTTCTGGTGGCTCTAGTTGACCTTGTAGCGGCTCTAGTTGACCTTGCCGAGTTTCTGTAAGCATTTCTAGTTAGCAGGGATTAAATACCATTTTCTTCTACCCTCTCTTCAGTTAAGTCTTCTTTTTAGCAGCTGTCATCTCAGTAATGAGCCTGCCTTCTGCAGCCTGCATGTACATTTCAATCCCAAGGATAATCCATGTGCAGCAGCATCATGCCTTGAGCAACTCCTTGGAGTTACAATGAGAGAGGAGCAGGGAGATAGTCATGTCACTTTGGATTGTTTCCCCATGGTTTTTCCTCCCTGCTGAAGTCACCCATGAAGCTAGTGGCATTAGAGCATTAGCTGTTGTGCAGCTCAACACCACAGAAGGGAAATAAACCAGAACAGAGGTTAACTTCTGTGTCTGAGTAGAGATTTTAGCAGCCTTGAAGCCAGTTTCCTCCTGCAGATGATAACCCATTGACAAAAGCAGTATAGAGTGTAAGGTTTCATCACAGACCTCCAGTTCCTTTGTGGTAAACTGACTCTCTTTAGAAAATAAATATATATCTAGTTGGACTGTGGCATAACAAGATGCTTTGTGGTATTCTTTTTCAGGTGAAAAGTGTGTTTTGTATGAAGGCAAAGGAAGGCAGGAAAAAATCCATCCGTGCCTTAGTGGCAGTTGGAAATGGTAAAGGGGCTGCAGGTATGTGTGTTTATTCTACATGGGTGTTTATTCTGTATTCTCTGGGGATTTGAAAGGACTCTTTATACTTAAAAAGAAAATAATCACCTTTTTTTGCCCACTGGACATTATTAAAATACCTAGAAGAATTCTGATTTTTCATCTATAAAAGTAAGCTTTATAATCAAATCACTTAAGTATTCATTTGGACACTTGATTTAATGTAAAGAAAAGATCAGTGGGGAAAAGCAGCACTAGGTGATTAGGTTTGGAGTGGTAAAAAACACTTTGTATTTAAGTCTAGAGTGGTAGATGCAACCAGAAGGGATCATCTCTGCTCTCCTTTACA
Source organism: Bucco capensis (assembly GCA_013396975.1). NCBI lineage: Eukaryota > Metazoa > Chordata > Aves > Piciformes > Bucconidae > Bucco > Bucco capensis. The sequence continues at coordinate 229,202 of VWZO01001378.1, forward strand.
CACTGTTTCTGTCTTTTTAAGCAGAAGACAGGACTTTTTGTGACTGAAGCACTCAGCACTATGCAGTTGTTTGGAACCAGTTTGGACTACTACACAAAAGAAATCACTGAAGCTTTATCTGTTTTCATTTGACAACAAGCACTTGGCATCCAACTGTTAGCTATTCACAATTCCTAAACTGTTCCTTTCTCTATTTTCTGTGGTTTTCTCTGGACCATTTTCTGAGTGATGTGTGCAGTGGAGTGGAGATGCTAACCATGGTTGTCAAGCTCTCTGGCTTTTCCCCTTTGCTTTCTGAAGGTCCTAGCTCCTCTCTCTCTCCCTAAGAAAATGACTCTCTTCTGTCTCACAGGCTTTGCCTTGGGGAAGGCAGGTGACAGGATGAATGCTTTAAGGAAGGTAGGTTGGTTGAGTTACTCATTGCTTGATGACAAGCACAAAACATCCATTCCTACACTACTTTTTTCTTAATAGTATGTTTTGTAGTCTGAGCAAGGAAGTGGGTTCCTGTGCATGGCTGTCCATCTTGATACAAATAATCAGAGTCATTTAGGTTGGAAAAGACCTTTAAGATCATTAACTCCAACTGTAAACCTAAGACTGCCAAATCTACCACTAAACCATGTCACTTGAGTGCTAAGCCTACACCTCTTTCAACCCCTCCAGGGATGGTGACTCCACCACTGCCCTGGGCCTTGACAACAATGTCAGGGAAGAGATTTCACCATAGCCAACCTGAACCTCCCCTGGCACAACTTGAGGCCATTTCTTCTTGTCCTATCACTTATTATTTGGGATAAGAGACCAACCCCCACCTTGCTCCCAGTCTCCTTGTAGAGAGCAAGAAGGTCTCTCCTGAGCCTCCTCTTCTCCAGACTAACCAAGCCCAGTTCCCTCAGCTGCTCCTCACAAGCCTTGCAGAAAAAGTCAAGGAAAAGTAAATGTTTTCTGCTTTTATTCCCTAGGCAAAGAATAAAGCAATAAGGTGCTTAAACTTGATAGAGCTCTACCAGAACCACACAAGTAAGTATGAGGATGCTTTGAGACTCTTTTAACTTTCATTAAGTAATGAACACACCAACAACTAGTCCCAGAGCATAAAAGGATGTTAACTGAAACCTTTCTGGAACCATTCCAGGTCAGGTTGTTTGGATCTCTGAGCAACCTGCTCTAGTTAAAGATGTCTCTGCTCACTGCAGGAGGGTTGGCCCTAGATCACCTAGAAAGGTCTCTTCCAACCCAAACCATTCTATAATTTGATGTTTAATGCATGTGGCTATGAGTTTGGGGTTCCTTTTGAAGCAGAGAGAAGCAGGAAGACTGGAATGGTAAATATTCTATATGGAAAATCCAAGGATGCTGAAGCCTGTGGGGAAAGCTTAAGTTAAAAGCTGAATTATTAGAGAAGTCTGGGCATGAGGAAGAGGTTGAAATTGTATCCCATGAGCTCCCTGCCAGTGAGGATCATACAAACACTTTCAAGTGAAGCTTGGGTTTGTATTGAATAGTAACAGAGTGTTTAGAGATAGGTAACCATGCTTCATCTCTTCCAGAAATGGACCTAGATCACCCTTCCTCTTTAAAGCAGAAAGTAAAACCAACTTCCTAGTCACTGTTCTGAGAAAGAAATGTCCTACTGCAATGTTCTGAGCTAAAGCTTTTCTCTCTCCTCTCCAGTTTACCATGACATGAAAGTGAAATTTAAAAGGACATCCATCCGCATGAAGAAGCAGAACAGAGGTAATGAAAGCTGCCTGGGAACTGGGAACTTCCATCAATTCCTGACTGAGATTTGTTTGATGAAGTTCCATTTGTGCAATGTCTCTATTTACTCCAGAGATGGATCATTTGGAGCTAGTCTACTGTGCTGAAGATGATCAATTGCTTTTGGTGACATGGCTTTGTTGTTGTAAATTGGGGGTTGTCCCTCATGCTGCTGGCAGCTTTGGGAGTGGTTTTCTGTCATGCTTCCTTAGTGTAGTTCCTTTAGATGTGGACAAGTCTAATCTGTGTCCAAAGAAGGACAGTGAAGCTGGGGAAGGGTCTAGAGCACAAGTCTTGGGAGGAGCAGCTGAGGGAACTGGGGTTGTTCTTCTCTTTGATCCCAGTTGCAGTACAAGCAAATTCTGTCTGAAGAATGATCTTCTCAGAATAGTTTTGCCAGTTTTCACAAGTAATGTATCCTAACATGCTAAGTAACCAAAATAACTGAGAAAAGCTGTTAGTTTTCTCCTTCCTTAGCATTTTTTCTTCCCCCAGGGTATGGTCTTCGTTGCCACCGAGCTATCATCACCATCTGCAAGCTAATTGGCATTAAAGACATGTATGCCAAGGTTTCTGGATCCAAAAACTTGATTAATGTGACCAGAGCTCTCTTTAAAGGCTTGACAGAACAGGTAAGTTGCACTCTCAGGTCAGGGGATGGAATGGGATTGATATTGCCAGGATTTAGCTCCTGTATTCCCACTGCAGCCCTGCAAAGTTAGAGTTGTCAGATCTGTCACCCTGTCCCAGCAGTTGGGATCCTAACTAAACTTCTTCACTTAAGCCTCAGATTGGAGGGATTATGATCCTCTTTGCCTCTTAGGAGGTAGAGATGCTCATCAGTAGTTGAGGTTAATCAGACTGGAGGAAGTCTGTCATGTCTTTTCCATGCATTGTCTCAAAATCTTCCACTGAATGAAAAGACAAGTAGAAGAAGGGCTTCTTGTGCTCTGAGAGGGGCACTTGATGTATTTGCTTGACTGCCCTGAATGGAAACAATTTCTTGTTGCTAGTAGACATTTATTCTGTAATATCTGAGTGTTACCAACACAAGTTGCATGTGAGGAAGAGCTGTAGGTGAAAAGAATGTTAATTCCTGTCATCATATTAACCCCTGTTACCTGCTAGGGCAGTAGTAAGCACTTCACTCTTGTCAAAGCAAAACTTACACCTGTATAAATCACTATATAATCACTGACTTGATTATCTTTTCTCTCTCCTACTGCTAGCAAACTCACCAAGAGTTGGCAAACCAGAAGGGTCTCTACGTGGTGGAGTTCAGGGAGGAGCAGGGCCCTCTGCCCATCGTGGTGGCACTGCCTGAGGGCACTGTCAGGGAGGAGCCTGAGCCGGAAGATGAGGTTCCAGACACAAAGCTGGAGTGGAGTGAGGTGAAAGAAGCTCAGGGGATGAAGAAATCTCCCTGGGCCAATGTCAGAAGGACAATATGGTAAAAGCTTCACTCCCTCTTGTCTCTTCTGCTCAGAGGTGCCAATGGGAAAGCTCAGCCCAAGTGGGCAGGTTGTCTAGGCTTCCATTTCAGAGGAAGGCACCAGTAGCCTCTCATCCCATCCATGTTGCTGCTGCCATTCAGTACCACAACTCTTCTGACCACTGTTTGACAGGGGCTTTCAGATGGACACAGCCCCTGAGCATGACCTTGTCTTTGGCAGGTATTTACTCAGTTACTAAAGATGATATTTAATCAACAGACCCCATCTTTCTTTCACAAGCTTGGGAAACTACTGAAAAGAGAAGATTGTGAAAGCAATAAAGAATCCTCAGAATGAGTTCAGCATGGATTTGTTGGAGAGTGTGAGTGTGAGTGTCATGTGCCTTTTGAGAGCTTAAAGTACTGCAGTAACCACAAATCTCCCTCATTCCCTGAGGTCTGCACACTAGCTGCACTTGGATCTGCTCCTGAGGGTCTTCAGGACTCCTCTGCCTTGTCCCTGCTCTCTGGAAGAGGTTTAAGGGCTCTTCTGAGGCTCACAGGACAGTAGCGTTTGAGCTCTACCACAAAGCAGGAATAACTTCTCCATCCCTCAAAGCAAAGGGAGTTTCAAGTGCTTGGTTCTGTTAGCACAAGGGAGAGCAAAGAGCAGAGGTGGGGAATGGACCATAGTTGGGGCAGGAGAGGGAGCCCACGCTGACCATCAATCAGACTCTTTCTATCCAGTTTCTTTGCTTTCAGACAGAGTGAGTTCTCCTGCAGTGCAGTTCAGGAGGAGATGGAGGTGCTTCCGACTCATTGCATCACTGGAGGCAAGGTATCCAACACACAAATATTTGGGGAGCAGCTAACAGGGTGGTTAGGAGGCTATTTAATTAAGCAGGAGCAACCAAGATTACCATCTGGGCATAGTTAATGAATGCTATGTCTGTAATCTTCTCTTTATCCCCAGATCTGAGCTTTTGCCTGCCTTCAAGTCAAGAGGTTAGGTAAAGTCCCATGGCCTGCTCTCTAGAGCAGATGCCTGCAGACATCATTCTTTGCTGAGGAAGCTGGAGGAGCTGAGGAGAGATGGAAACTCCACTTACAGTAGGAATTGAAGCGTGGTGCTGGCTGTTGGCAGTGCAATAGGTTCAGGGGTTTTAACAGTGTGGAAAAAAGAGCTGATCTGTGGCTTAAGTGGACTGCTCCATCTGCAAGGGAATCTGCTTCAAGTTGCATCGGGGGGGATGCAGATTTGATATTAGGAAGAATTCCTTGATGGAGAGAGTTACTAAGCATTGGCTGCCCAGGGAGGTGGTGGAATCACTATCCCTAGAAGTGTTCAAAACACAGAGGGATGTGGTATTTGGGGCCAGGGTTGAGTGTGGGTTAACAGTTGGACTTGATGATCTCAGAGGTCTTTTCCAACCATAATGCTTCTCTTGTGTGCAGGGGCCAGCCCTTAGCAGAGCCATGCTAATAGGGAATTAACCCCAGATAGCTATGTCTGTCCATGGGAGAAGGAACAAACCTGCAGTGTGTTCCAGGGGCTGCCAGCACATCCTGAAGCCACTGCTGTCTTCAGGCCTCTCTCTTGCATGTCCACAGCCTTGGCACTGGAGTGGTAAGCAGCACTGGAAAAAGCCAGCTGGGTGTGCTTTACAGCAAGGCTGCACTCATGCTGGGAGGGAGGGAGCTCAGCAAACCAGGTGGGGTATGAAGGAAAGGGCCAAGCAGGTGAACCAGTGCAGACTGGTGTAAACTGGTGTGTGGCAGGGGGAGGGAGAAAAGCAAAGGGCAAAGCAAGGCAGAAAGAAGGAGGGAGGGAGGAGAGATGGGAACCCTGCCAAGAGAAAGGCTGCAGCTATGATGGCCACAAGGCCCAGGGGCATGGGTTTGAGGGAACAGCCAGCCAGCACTGCTTGGCACAGAGGGGCTGGCTGCAGGAGGTAGACAGAAGTATCCCAGCCCAGGGTAAACAAAGAGAAAGGCATCTTTCTGGGTTAAATGCTAAATGCAGGGGTGTTCAGAGAGGCAGAGCAAATCCCTCCCCACACACACACCCTCATACCTTCCCCCTGTGCTCTTTACACCAGTTTCAAGAGGTGCATGTTGAACCCTCAGAAACAAGGCTGGGAGTTCCCTCCCTCCTCTGAAAAAAGGATTTGGTTTTTTTTCTATCATGTGTTGCAATCAGCTTGCTGTTGTCACACTAACAAATAAAAAAGCAAAACAGGTCAGGCTGGTTTTCAGCAAGAGAAAAACAGAAAACCAAGAAAAAAACCCCTCCAATGGTTTCCTCACACTGCAATTAAAAAGTTTCAACCCCAGCCCATTGTCCCAGGTCAAAAGTCCTGCATCTGAAGCAACAGAGGTGCCCTCCCAATCAACTTTCATTTCTCCGCTTCTTGTTTTTATGCAGGAACTTTGTACTTGGAGTGGCTGATTTGGCACCACTGTTCCTGAGGCAACTCTAGCATGTAGACCTCTTTGGATCTGCACCCTATTTACATGAGCTCACTGTCATGCTTTACCCCCAGCTGGCAGCTAAACCCTACACAGCCACTCACTCACTGCCTCCCCGGGGAGAGGAGGGAGAGAACCAGAAGGGTAAAAGTGAGACAAAGACAGTTTCATAGGTAAATCCAAAGCTGCACACACAAGCAAAGCAAAACGAGGAAGCTCTCCAGGGGCAGGCAGGAGACAAATGCCATCATCACTCTGAACATCCCCTCTTCCTCCTCCTCCTCCCAGCTTTTATTGCTGAGAGTGATGGTAGATGGTCTGGAACATCCCTTTGGTCAGTGGGATGGGTCAGCTGTTCCAGCTGTGTCCCCTCCTAATTCCTTGTGCACCTCCAGCCTGCTTGCTGGGTGAGGAGCAGAGCCTGAACTCTGTCAGCACTGCTCAGCAATAGCTAACCCAGCCCTGTGCTAGCAACACTGCTTTCAGCACAAACCACAGCCTCCCACCAGCTTCTCTGAAGAAAATCAGCTCTATCCCAGCCCAAACCAGCACACTCACTCACTCAAGGAAACTCTGAAGTAATTAAACATTCAGATGAACATCAGCACAGATTCAGCTGAGCTGCTTTAGTAGCCTCTGGGCCCAGCTCTTTTCCCCTCACTCATGGCCCAGCCTGTGCCTCCTCCTTAGGCCTTGTCCTGCCCCACTGCAGTGCTCCTGAGGGCTCTGGACCTGTGGGCAGCAAAGACAAAAGAGCAGAAAGGACCTCTTTCCTTGCAAAGGCAGAGCAAACCCATCTTTATTGAGAACACAGTGCTGCTGGAAGGGCAGCCATGCACCAAAAGCAAGAGTTGGTTGCCTCTGCTTAGTCAAAATGTTGTTTTACTCATCCTTACAGTTCTCCTGCAGGCTACAGCACACCAGCACCAAAACACTTGTATTCTGTAGGGGGATTCAAGGCAGTGGGGATTCCTGGCAGTGGGGTTGTGGCTACCTCTAAGATCAACACCCTTCAGGGGCTGCAGTAACTTATCTTGCCTCTGCTGCAAGGGAAATACTGTCCCTGTTTCTCACCAGAAGCCAGAGAGGGCACTTCCAGAAACTGCAGGAAAATAGGCTGGTGGCACAGCAGGTTTAAGGAGAGGAACAGGCTTACATGGATGGGTGCCACTTAAAATGACCTGGTTTCCCCCTCATGCTCATTAGTGCTGGTTGCTCAGGCTTCCCCTGATAGCAGTAACAACCCTAGAAGCATAAACATGTGGTTCAAGGAGATTTTGAGAGTGATATAGTTGGCTTAAAAGTGCTTCTTAAAGCTGGATGTTTTCCCATTTGGATCCCAATTACCAGCACGAAACCCAGAAGAGACTGAAGGGAAACACATTGTACCAGGGTATAGCTTCTTTTCTCTTAATTGTCATGGTCCCATTAAAAAGCTTCTTGTTTCATAGTATATACATTAAAACCCAAACCCCAAACCCAGGCTGGAAGGTGTAGAACTAGAGTGTTCCTGAGGTGAGCACAAGAGATGCTTGGCAGGGAGATCCTTATGCTGATTTCCATCGCCGCACCGAGCCCACCACGTGGATCACGTACACCAGGGTGGCTGTAAATGCAAACACCTGCAGTGGAAAAACACAGCAGCCACTTTTACAACTGCTTTTTTTATGGTACAAGTTCCTGCACTGAGTAAACACCTTGTGATACTTTCATATTTCTATTTGACTCTTCCATACTTGCAGATATTGATGCATAGTAAGACTGGGACTGGTTTCTCCTCCCTGCCCCTCCCTGAGTGGCTGATGGCCCTTGAGGCTGCTCTAACAGTCACCTCCTCCCCTTCCCTCCCTGCCCTGCTTGCCAGGCACTCACCACAGCAGCAATGTTCTCCTGGTAGTAGAGCATTATCTCTGGGATGTAAGTAACACCCGAGATCGAATAGGTGAAGAAGGCTTCCAACACTGCAGCACTGAGATAGAACAGAGCTGCTGTCCCATGATAGTTGACATCCTAAGGAAAGAAGGATTACACAGTGATTTCCAAGTGAGGAGCACACTGGGAAGGGGGAAAAGGCACCCACCCCCCCACCCAAGCAAGCCCCAGCCTGCACTTGGGAGTGCAGTAGCAGCAAAGGAGACAGTTGTCTACCACAGAGAGGGCAGAGGCTCTGAAGTTTGTCACATCCACTTACCAAGGTGATCCAGGAGTTGTCACCCTTATGCACCCCACAGATGTAGAGGCACAGGAGGATGGTGGACCAGAAAAAGCAGAAGACAGAGACAAACATCACCCAGCCTTGCAGCATGGGTGACGGGACCTTTGAGGCTGCCACCAGGATCCAGACAAGGCCCCCAAAGACCTGCAAATGAAAGTAGGAGAGAAAGGGTGAGTTTGAGATAAATGTGCTCATCCAGAGCAGAGTCTAAAGCCAGCGATATGCCAGGGGTGCCTTTGAGCTCTTCCCAGCCTCCAGTTGAAACTGGGTCTATTTAGCTGGGAGGATCTGCCTCTGATCTTGACCTAAAAAAAGCCTCCCTGTAGCCCTAGCACTCAAATTCCCACACAAATCAATGGTGTGACTGAGGCCTTGCAAAGAGCCAAGTGAAAACAGGGCTTCTAAAGTGCTGCTGTTTCAGTGCCTCTAACACCTCAAGCTGACCCAACCCCTGTAATCACTCAGGTGGTGACACCATGGGTGTGTTGCTCCATTAAAACCTAACAACAACTAGGGTGAGATAGGAGGTCAGGTGAAGAAGTATCACTACTCATTTCTTACCACTGCCCACCTCTCCTTTCAGCAGGATGTGCTTTCTCACTCAGGCAAGGATGTTTGATATGGTTTCATTAATGACTTTGGGTTTTGTGGTGCTGCTCCTTGATGAAAAGGTCAAAAGGCTTTCAACCCACAGCAGGTTGGGGACAGCCATGTAAGTAAAACTTACCTTTTACAAAGCAAACCTAGAAGCATAGAATCATTAAGTTTGGAAAAGACCTCTAAGATCATCAAGTCCTGTCTGTTTGCTGCTTTTCCATATAGCTCTGGCTATCCATATACACAGAGAGCTCTTCCAACAGATGAGAGGACAGGAATTAAACCAGCCTCACAGAATGAAAATGGTAGTGGCAATCCTCTGAGCTGCTGGTAGGACCTTCTGGCATTTTTACCATTGTCTTAGTATTTGAAATGCCTTTTTGGGGGGGTTGTGGTTACATTAATCCACTGCAGACAAGCTCAGATTCCCCTAAGGATTGAGAAACTCTTTATCCTCTTGAATGGCCTGGTTCAAGGCAGCTGCCTCCTTTGTACATAGCAGAGAGAATACAGCTGCACAAGCTGGAGTCCTACACCTCCAGAGATGGAGAAATCTGGTTAGGCAGCATTCCTCTTTCCCAGGTGGTTCCTGAGCCTTTAGGATGCACATTTCCAGGTCTTACCCCAGCAAAAGGACAGGGTGCTTATTTTAGGTCTCATTAAGCAAGGTGCCGTGCTAGATCCCCGGGAGACAGGAATTCCAAAGGGGCAGTTCAAGGTACAGTTGGTACCATAAGCACGTGGAGGCTAACAGCATGCTCAGCACCAGGACTAAGATAAAGCAGAAGTGGCTAGCAAGAACTTCCCCAGGGGCTTTACATCCTCCTCCATGCAGCTGCAGGAAGCCTGCAGCTTGCTTTAAGGGCTTGGGCATAGAGACCAAGACCCCAGAGCATGTAAGAGTTGCTGAAGCAAAGGCTTTCTCTACCCATTGGTAATGTCTGCCCCACATTCCTCTTGGCTTGGCTGCTCTTTCTAGGAGAATGAAGGAAATGCTGGAAATCCTAGGAGTGTGGACTGAGTTGGGTGAGAGGAAAGGATCTGGTCCAAGAGAGCAAAGCTGAAGTTTTTAGCATGAACTAATCTGGATGTCAATCTACAGCACTCATGCAGACCTCTCAGTGCTGGCTGAACGTGCTGTGCTCAGGCTTTGCTCTTTGCACCCACAGGTTTTATGGAGGGGGGAAGAGGGCATGGGGGAAAAAGGTTCTAGATGTAACTTTCCATCTTTTACTCAGTGCTCACAGCAAACTGCTCCAAATCCACTGAGATTATCATCTTCTCCTGCTCAATGAAGTTACAATGTGAGAAGAATTTACAAGGGCTTTGTTTACCCTCTGCTCACACACTGTTGTCCACACACCCAGGTCCAGCACCTCCAGCACAGGAAAAAAGTTGGAGCTGAGCAGTACAGCTTTAGCTGCTGGGAATAATTCCCTCTGCTAGCCTTTAGTCCCTGCTTTAACCAGTTTGTCCTCTGCTAAAATCACCTTCCAGTTCGTTAACTGGCTCAATTTGGCAACCTAGTTTAAACCCACCAGCAATTTTCCTGTTAGGCAGGAAATTACCAAAGGGTTTCAGAGGCACCCCAAAAATCCCCTGCAGACCAAAGAGCTTCAGAATCCCAGCTAAGGGCTCAAGAGTGTCCTTTCAGAGGCTTCCCCCCCACCCTTGTAGCTCAGGCACCTGGTGTGGGGCTCCTGAAGCACAAGCTTTGTGCTCAAACCTCATCCCTCAAGCCAGCTTCAGTCTGAAGTATGCTGGGTGCCCCATGAGCAGCATCTGCCCTCCCCCAGGGAAAAGCCAGCACTCACGATTTCAGGAATGATGAGAGCATCTGGGAAGGTCTTCAGGACACTCAGGCCACTGGGCAAAGAGGCACTGGAAGTTGCTGAGGACATGGTGACCTTCTCCCAGCAGGACTGTCCGTGGCTCTAGCTGCTGGAGGGAGCTGCCAAATGCAGCCTTCTTCCTGCCCCTTTTACTTGCGCTTCCTTCTGCCCTCCCTTCCTCCTTTCTGCTGCCAGCTAAAGACAGCTGTGAATGGCACAGGTGTGGCCAAACCCTGTGACCAGGCCTTACCTGCTGGCTGATAAGAGCCACAGTGGTTTCCAGGAGATGTGGGCAGCTCAGGCTGTCTCTGCACCAATTAAGCATGCAGGGGAAGTCCCTGGGTGTTGGTAAGTGGCACTGGCTCATACCTGAGGGCAAGAGGGGAAGACCTGTACCCTCTCAGCCTCTTTAGGTGCACATTAAGTCAGCTTGTCCCCCACCCCCAGCAGTGGGCTGAAGGGCAGCCAGGGCATACACCAGGTACTGGCAAACAGCAGGACTGAGAAATGTCTTCTAGATGGAGATGTTCCCCAAGATAAGGGCACTCCAACTGCACTTAGCACCATCTGGGAAGGAGACTGGATATGCCAAGCTAACAAAAATGAGGTTTCCTAAGCCATTTGGCTTCCTTTTTCCTTGCTTTCAGAGAGGATCCCCTGCCCTCATGCTTGTCTTACTAAGACTAGTCTAAACCATGCTGGCTTGCACATGGTTCTCCCTCCTAAGTGCCTGTTTGCAGAACTTGCTGCAGTCTGGGGTTGGGCAGACTAGAAATGAGTCTCTCTGCTTGACTTCTGTTCTGTATCACCTGCTATTAATGCTGCTTCTCTCCTGCTGCATCTGCTGACAAGCCTGAAACTCAGATGAGACTACAACAGACTGCTCACCAAGTTGGCTTCTCTGTAACACACAGCAGGGACCTGTTCTCAGGTGACTTTCAGGCTTGCTAGGAAGAGACTCAGGCTGCAAAGAGCGAGCCTTCTGAAGGTGAAAAGCTGAATGGAAGCAAAAGCTGCTAGAAATGAATGCTTGTGGACCCTTGCCCCAGCCTCTTGCCCCCCACCCTTTAGCTCTTGCTCAGCATGGAGCAGCTCCCCTCTGGCTCTGCAGCCCCAGGGCTCTCAGCCTTTCCTCCTGCCAGAGCTGCTCCAGCAGCCTCAGCATCTTTGGAGTCTCTCTGGAACTGGGGAGCCCAGAACTGGACACAACACAGAGGAGAGAGGGAGAACCTCCCTTGAGCTGCTGCTCACACTCCTCTTAACACTTCTAAGGAGACCACTGGCCTTCTTGGCTACAAAAGCACACTGGGAACTTGTCCACCAGCACTCCCAGGTGGAGTTGCTTTCCAGCAGGTCAACTCCTAACCTGTCCTGCTCCATGGGGTTAATCCTCCCCAGGTGCAGGAGCCTACCCCTGCCCTTGTTGATCTTTGTATCAATAATGGCACTGATCTCAATAGCAACAGATCTCAAACAGTGAATTTCAAACTCATCAGAAAGGAGCTTTAAATACAAGACTGCAAAGTAAAGCAGACATCTAGTCCTCAAAAAGAACTGGAGAGTTCTTCAGATGAGATGTGCTTCCTCAAAATCCTGCTGAAGGTGAAAATCCATTTACATGTCACATTAACATTTATTTTTGAGCTCTGCAAATGAAGTCTTTCTCTCCCAAAGAAATCCTTGCCAATCCTGAGAGGCCTTGCCTAAGCAAGGCCTTGAGCACTCTTGTCTCATTACAACAGTTTATAGTAAAAACATCTGGAAGATTAGCAGGCACCTTCAACCTCTCCTAAAAACCAGAGGAGGACTTTAGGACATCCAAAGAAAGTGAGGTGAGCTAACAAATGGCACAGGATTCCACCACATCCCTGCCATGCTGCTTTTCAGTTCCCAGGAGCAGAGGCCTTCCTGTACTTGTGTATGAAAGCATCTGTCTTGCCAAGACTAACTCCATAGACACCATCTGGCACCAGAGACCCAAAACGTGGCTGGCTGCTGCTGAGAAAGGATTCTTCAACCCCATTCTCCAAGGAGGAAGGTGTCCCCTCAACATCCAGGGCTTTGGCAGTGGCAGCTTCACTTGTGCCATGAGGAATGGCACGAGGAGAGTCATTTTCAGCACGGTGGGTGAGGTCATCCATGTGCTTGTGGAGATCTTGGCTCAGCAGCAACACAAGAGTGCCTCCAACACGAAGCATCCTGGCAATTGCAGGAGAAACAAAGGTTAGGTGCTCAGCCTGGCCCTCATCTGTCTGTGTCACCTCAACACTGGTGCCAGCTACACCTCAGCATGCTAAGGGTTCTGGCTCAACTCAGCAACCTACATTCCCTATCTTCATTTTTCTTCTCAAAGGGGAGAACTGGGCCCTATCCTGACTCCCAAACATTTCTGATCTTGGAAGGTTCCATTTTGTTAGCAGGGAAAATGGACTCATGTTTTTCTTTCTTAGTATCCTTCCAAGGATTGAAGGCAGTATCTCCTTCAAATCCTGATTTTGGGGGTCATGAGCTTCCCCCCAGTCCATGAAGAAATAGCTTCCCAGGGCACCAAGAGTTTCTCAGGTTGCTAAGGCAATTCTGAAGCTGGCTTTTCCCTTTGGGAACTTTAAAATTTAGTCTGTCCTTTCCACGTTCCACTGATCCTTAATGGCTTTCAAACTCAGGAGAGGAAATTCCTCACTGTTTGCAATCCATTTTACTGAGCACAGGAGGAAACTTTACACTTGGCCTTGAAAGGGGGCGGGGGGAGACTATCCTCTCCTCTTTCTGCTCTCTGCCTCGTAAAGAATATCTGTGAGTGTGGCTCACACAACAAGCTCATTCCTTGTCACCTTGCTGCCATCAGCCCTTCCACAGCTTGCAGGAGAAGCCACAACAGCCTCTGAGGGACAAGTAAAGGACTCAAGATTTCCACAGCCTGCACAGGAGTGTTTGGAACAAAGCAAAGCCCTCAAGATTAGAAACCATTGTGACATTGACACCAAAGCCCAAACACATCCCTGGCCACACATACCTCTCCATTTCCTGGAGGATATCTGCAAGCAGCTCAATGTCTTTTGTCATCTTGAACTTCTTGCCAAATGGAATATCCGAAATGACAGCATCAAAGCTTTCTGAAGGCAGTGGCAGTGCTGCAGAACAAAGAGAGGGCTTCACAGCTGACTAGTCAGCAGCAGCTGTGCCCCCATTCACCTTACCAAACTCTTAGGCACCCACAATTCACAGCTCCTTCCCTACTTCTGCTCACCAATGGCACCAGGAAGCCAGCAACCCAGCGCAGAGTGGGAAAGGACACAGGCATCAGAGCTTGGGTTAGGTTGTAGATTCAGATGCACATATATGAATGGCAAGGAACCACATGGCAACTTTCTCTCTATCCCCTTTCTCTCCCCCAAGAATCTAGTTGCAGCCAGAATCACTTGGGTTCTGACAGAGGCAACATCTTTGAAGGATCTGCAGAGAGTCAGTTCTCTTGACAGTGAGGCAGCTCTGCACCCTGGTGGTGAGGAAGGCTAGCCACATACCAGGCTGTGCTGGCCAGAGCACAGCCAGCATGTGAAAGGGCAAGACTGGGGGGTCCTCCATCCCTCAGGATGCTCAAAACTCAGCTGGACAAGGCCTTGAGCAATCTAAGCCACCTTTGAGGTTAGCCCCACTCCGAGCAGATGGTAGGACTAAAGACCTCCATGGTCCCTTCCCACCTAAACCCTGCAGTGATTCTACACCAGCCTTTCCAGACCTGGCTAGAGATGCTTCACAGACTAGCTCATGAACTGAGAGCAAACAAATTCCCTCTTCCAGGAGAAAGGCACTGTCATTTCAAATAATGCTACTGCAAAACATGAACAATTCCACACTGAGCTTAATAAATGAGTCTCCACTAGTACTCATTTGGTCCATTGTCATTGTCTTCTGCTGAGTTTACTCTTGCCAAAGTTCCTGAGAGTGGGGAGAACAAATAGTTCTCCTTTCATCAGCACTACTGAGCCACTACTCAGCTATTTGTGAGAGTTAGCTCTCCTCCACATTCACCTCAAGGGAAGCTGCACTACTTGGATCATCCCAGAACCACAAAAAACTTCAAACATGTCTCAAAAACAGAGCTAGCAAAGCCTACAGACATACCTTTCACAGAAGCTTTCAGTAACTCAATCTTATCCACCAAGCCTGCACTCCTGACATTCACATCTGCACCCTCTAACTGTGCATCACTTACATCAGCACCCCAGTAACAGGCTTCCTGTTCAAAAAAAGAGGAGAAAAAAGTCATTTTGTTGACAAAGAGCTGTCTTTACTTCATAAACCCTTCTCAGAACTGCCTTGTTGCACAGCTCCTCTAAGAGAAACCCCTTGCTGGGAGATCTACCACTGATTACACAGAGGAGTGGGGTAGGTAGGTGCTCCTTTCATGTTCTGCTCTGCTCCAGTCACTTGTAAGTCACAGCAATACTGAGGTTATGTGCTAACAGCAAGCCCCCAGCACACTGCCTCTGACAACTCACTGGACCATCACATTGACACCTCCATTCCCAGGCTAAGTCCAAGCACTGTTAGAAGTCCATGGATGCCTCACACAAAGCCTGTGGTATAAAGCCAGGCTTCCCAGCAACCACCTGCATAAGTAGGATTTTGGTTTACATTCCTGTGGAAGAATATTTAACACTAAAGCACTTCTAAACAACTGCCTAGAAAGAACAGGCTGGTTCCAGATTTCCACTCATAGACTTTGTTCTAACTGTGGCACAGGTTTTTCTAGCTGCAACTACAAGCCATCATGCACAGGTCCTGCTTGTTGTCTCTCTGCTACTCACAGGCCACTCTTTGGCAGCTTCCAGCAGTATGGTTCCTAGCCCACACATGGGATCCAGCACAAAAGCACCAGCCTACAAAAATAAAGGGGTTATTGCATCCCAAGCAAGGCAGACTCCTCTCCCAGGACAGAGCTTACTCAGGGATGTCCAGATCCCCTACATACTCCCACTGAATCCACTGTAGGTAACAATTAGCACTGGCTTACAAGGCCAAACTTGCCTGTGAGCACAGTAAAAAAGCATTAACAGTTTCACTAAAGACAATGCATCTAGCCTTGGAATGGTATTTGGGGAAGTGGATTGTGACTGGACTGCAGCTGGCTATTGGTACCAAAGTAATCTGTAGAAAAGATCACACTTGCTTCTGTTTTCCCTTGGAAGAACAGCCCCCAAACAAGTTTGGAAGCCTGGACAGTGAAAAACTCTTGCCATTTGGGTATCTCTATTTGTACAAGGAATAACAGCTCTGCAAAGAAGGAGTACAGCAGGTAGCTTGGCTGAACAGCAGGCAACAGCACACTGCCACCACAAAAAAGGAAAAAACCCTGTTCATCTGCATTAGACAATGGGGCATTAAAATCACCACACTTCTTCACAGCCTCCAGCTCTGATAAGGAGCAAGCTCCTCTTCCTTCAAGCCTCTCCATCATATTTGCCACCAACCTCCACTCACTCTGATTTCAGCCAGAGATGCCATGGCCCAGGCAACTGTCGAGCGCAGTCCTGCTGTTTGGATGTACTCCCTGTTTGCCAATGGAAGCCTGCAATGAGAAAAAAAGCAACTTCAGGGAACAGCACAACCACCAAGAAAAGCTGATGGAATGTGACAAAACAAGGGAACTGGACAGAGCTACACAGAGGCAGAAATCAGAGCCTGCTTGTATCCCTAACTCGCTGCATAGTCTGGCATACGTGCTCAGAGAAGCTCCAGACAGGCCACAAGACTAATGTAATTAACTAATGTTAATTAGTCTTGTGAATATTAAACCATACTCACAGTGGACAGCATGACTATTTAGAAACGAAGTCTGTTCTGACACTGCCAAGACAAATCCCAGTGAGGAGAATGCCTACCTGAAAAGGGGAATCCCCACCAGAGAATGGATGTCATTAAGATGTACAAAGATCTGAGAGAGGAAAAAAATGACATTAGACACTCTCAAACTGACACCAACATAGCTCTAACTCAGTGAAACCAGAAGATGTTTCTATGGACTTCCGATCCTAGCTTTTTAAGAGAATACACACTTGAGACAATTATGATTAACTGGAAGAAATCAAAGCAGAGAATCTGAATGCCATTTAAAAGAGGATTTAGTATTCAAGCAAGCTGGGAGGAGAATTTTTTCGGACAGAAATCCATCAGCAAGCACTTGAGAGAGCTGGAGCACCTCTTCTATGAAGACATGCTGAGGGAGTTGGGGTTGTTCAACCTGGAGAAGAGCTCCAGGGAAACCTTACTGTGGCCTTGCAATACATAAGAAAGAGGGACAGTGATTCCACCACTCCCTGGGCAGCGTGTTCCAATGCCTGGTAACCCTCTTGGTGAAGAAATTCTTCCTAATACCCAACTTAAAGCCTTTTGTCCTATCACTGGTTATTTGGAAGAAAAGACAGACTCTGATTGTGTGATGTAAGATACTGAGGGCAGTTTTGGGAGCAGCAACAGGCCATCTGCCCAGAGAAGCACCACTACCTCAAGCTCAGGGTCCCGCAGATCAGCCTGCCACCCAAACTGCTTCATGAGGGCTATGCCAACAGCTCTTCCAACCTCCTGCAAGAGGAAAGAAAGGGCACAGGCAGTAAAAGGAATAGAATTCAGTAAAAGGCAATGAGCTGAAAATAGTCAAGGTAACAGTGCCCAAAAATTAACAAAAGCCTTTGTGCTTCCACTTGGTTAAGGTAAATGCAAGTTCAGGGCTCTCTTGAGGCACTTTGATCAGTTTGTTCTTCTAAAACACACAATTCAAAGGACAAGCTACACATCTCCTTTCATTGCTGCTGAATTCTTTTAGAACACAGATACTTTAGCATACCTGTGAAGGAAGTATCTTAGCAATTGCTCCACTACAACGACAAGAAACTCTGAAACTGAAGCTAAGCTTCTCCTTTGCCATAGGATTCTCTCCACTGCTTCCAGAAGCCTTTCCTAAGGAAGCCTTGCCTTCATTCCAGCAGTCCTGAGCAGTCTTTCCCTCTGGTACCCCACACCTCTCTTCAGTTTCCACCTGACATTCCTCAGACAGTCTCTCTTGCTCTGTTTTCAGTCTTTTAGCTGCAATATCTGTCTCTTCTGATTTTCTCTTGAGAGGCAGCCCGTTTTCTTGAGAGACATCCTCTTTTTTCCTCTCACACCCATGAAGGTTTCTCCAAACAGAAATAATATCCAGCCAACACTGTGGTTCCTCAACGACAAAGCTTTTAATTGCATGCAGCATTTTCCCTAGAAGAAAAAAGCAGTTTCAGGTTAAGTAGCTGAGTCTCAGCATTTGAGTACAGTACTGAGCTGGGGCTTCCCATTGCTGAGCACACAGCAAAGGGCGCGGATGGGGAAGCCAACAGAAGGAGCCGATGCTATGCTACCTTTCTCTCTACAGAGCGCAAGTGGCGAGCGTTTCTTCAGCAGCAGGAAGAGCCTCTCTCCGCACTTGAGCTTCCGCAGCTCGCCCGCCTCCGCCTCCGTGCTGAAGAAGACTTTTCCTGAGACATAATCCACCTCGGGGGAAGAAAAGAAATCAAACCAAAGCGGCAAGCTGTTTGAGGTGAGCGTTTCCAGCAGCCCGCCTGCCCCTTCGCGGGAAAGAGGGTGGCGGGCGGGCAGGGACATAGCCTGAGCCAGGGACAGGAGTCCTTGTCCACAGCACGGGTGGCACCAGGCAGTCTTTAGCGGTTCCTTCCGACCCACACCGACACCAGACCCGGGGGGGAGGGAAGGGCCCTCACGCAAATGGCGGGAACAGCCCCACGCGTTCCCCACCCATCGGGACCGGATCAGACGGCCCTACGTAGGGACCGGCGCCTGCTCTTCCCTCACCTCCGTAGCGCCGAGCCTCGCCCGCACCTCCCGCGCCAAGAAGGGCTCCAGCCCGCGGCCCGCCGTGCAAAAATACCGCCCGCCCGGCGCCGGCGCCATGTTGGACCGCCTCCGGCGCCATCTTGGCCCTCCCCCGGCGCCATCTTGGCCCTCCCCCGGCGCCATGTTGGACCGCCTCAGGGCGGGACTTGCCTTCTGGCCCCCGGCTGTCTGCTGCCTGGATACCACAAAAAGGTACTCAGAAGCGCCCTTTTCGGAGCATATTTGTACACCCGGGAGGTAAATTCTTAACAGCCGCCGCCGAGCTGCGTCGCCACCACCTGCCTTTATCGCCATGACGAGAGGTGATGCCCTGAGGGAGCAGCAGTGTTGATGTTGAAGGAGAGAGGTGAAAACTTGGATCATGAACTGGTTTGAAAGCAGGATTCAGCACCCAGGGGGAAGCTAGGAGCCTGCAGCTCCTCCCCACAAGCGACCGTCTCTGCTGCAGGACATACAGGAACTTTTATTCTCCGAACTCCCCTCTTCCCACTTAATTACAGGGGACTGAGACAGCGCATGAAGTAACACAGATGTCATGGTATAGTCCTATCTTTGGGTGAGCTTGTGTCAACCCCAGACTGCCTAGAGCAGCAACTGAAACCTAAGACTGCTTTAATAAAACCAAAATGAAATATATACAATATATATTCAAAACCATTATCAAACCCAACACCCTGATGGCAATTACATCACCATCACCGCTGACGGAGTGGCAGAAGTCCCAAACTGGACTCAGTGGCAAATGGGAAACAGATTCAGGAGCTGCATTCTGGAACTGGATTCAGGAACTCATGAATAGACAAGAATAAACAAGAGTTCTCAGATCACTGGCCACTGAAGAAGAGCTTCATCCTCCTGATCCCTCACGGCTTCACACTGAACATGACATCCATGGGCTGGAATCCCTAGTTGGGCACTTCAGGGTCACCTCTCCTGTCCTCTCCTCCCTGCAGGTGCCACCTGTGCCTTCCTGCAGCCCAAGGTGGGACACAAGCTTGAGCAGAGCCCTTGCTCTGCAGCCCAAGCCTTGCTCCTAACTGTGCCCAGGGAGTGTTCTCAGTGCTAGGAGCAGGCACTGGCTGGGCAGGAAGGGCAGGGACTGAGAAGAGACTGAGCTGAAAACTAAAAATCCCTGCACAAAGTTAGAACTAACTCAAACCAGGACAGCCCAAAAGGAAACACTCCAAAAGGAGGACCAGAACACTGGCTGCTGCCTTTCACCAGGCAAAACACCTACCTTAGTAAGCAGGGGAGAAGAGCTGTTGGTGCAGTCACTCTGAGCAGCAGTCTCAGCAGAAATCCAGCATCTCCAAGAGGTCTTCACCCCAGCTGGGCATTGATTTGGAGTAGCTGTGTGTTTGCGGGGGTGTACAGACTGTATCACTTAAACAAGGAGTACCTGGAGCCCTCTTTGGCCACACCACAGAGTTTCCCTCAAAGAGCTGTACATTCCCTAAGGTAAGTGTCTATTTCAGGAATCATTTTTCCTCCCCTCAGATAAAAATCTCATAAAGCTTACCCCTGACCATTTGAGTACAGTTGACATGACCTGCACCTTCAGGAGCAAAAGGGACATGCATACATTGTTATCAAGAACTCTGAAGTATGACTTTGTCATAAAATGCAGAGCAATGCAGGTGGATGCTATCATCTACTTCTCACCACAGCCAATTACTTACAAGAGGAGATTTTTGCTAGGATAATAGTTGAACATAAACCCCACCAGTTCCCACAAGCCTGCTTTTTGGTTCCCTCCATCCCTGCTGCATTGCTCTGCCAGTTGTGGCACAACAGCTGCTGTAGTGACCCTGCAGAATTGCTAGTTAAAGCCTAGACAGGTTTGGAGCCAGCTGCTGCCACCAGCAACTCCTAAATAAAGCCATCAGCAAGCATGTCATTACAACTAGAATGCTGCTCTAAATGACCTTGTTAAATCCTCCCCACAGTGGGTATATTTATGTCCCCCCACACCCTCAAACAGAACAGGTACCTGAGGGCTGGGAAACAAGCTCTTAGGGGTGCCTAAGCCCTTCTCAGCATTATGGTGTGATTAGTGTGAGAGGGTGGCTCAGAGCACACCTTTTAGAGCACCTTCCCACCAACCAGCTGGCACACCCAGCATCCCTGTTGAAGGAGCAGTGACACACTCTGCTAGGAGCTGTGTTGTCTGTTGGCAAAGCCCTCAAGCCCTTTCAGAACTCCACAGGAGTATACCAAATGAGATAAACCTAAAAATGAAGCCCACAGGTGAGCAATCTCTAGCCTTGCTGTATCAGATACCAGCCCCAGGTTTCAATCAAGCTCAGTGCCCTTTCCCTCCCCAAACACACTGCTCAGACACTTCCAAGTTTTACTTCCATTTTATTTATTTTTTTTTTAAATAAAAGACAGCTTCCAGATGCCTAATCATTCCTGTGCTGTTTGTGCTGAATGAACAAACTTTAAATACTAAAATGCACAAGGCTGTTTTGTTTCCAGCTGCTCAGCAGTGCAGGCTCAAGCAGTTCTCTGCAATGGCTTTTTCTCTTTGTACACTTGGATTCTAGGTAGCAATGACTGTATAGAAAGAATATAGTACACACTATTGTTTGCATTGTCAATTTACAAGAGAAAAAAATAAATATCTTCCATTCTTATGATACATGAACACTTGAGGAGAAAGTTACAGCTGTTGTGTTGGCATCACCTGCAACTTCAGGAGGGGAAAAAAAATAAAAGACATGCAGACATAACTATTAAGAACTCTACTAGGACTTTGTAATATATTACAGAGGACAGACACCAGCCAACAAAATAGTGATTATCTGAGCTGGTGATTCTTGATCTGAGGAAAGGAAATATAAAAGCTAGTAGCTTGTATTATGTAAGACAAACCACATATGGTCTAGCCTTCTCTTCCAAGGTTTGGGAATAACAGGCTTGTGGTTTTAGGCAAAGATGAAGTAGTTTGAGTTAGTCCTTGCACCCTTCACACATAACTAGCACCGTAAAGATGCAAGGACTTCAGCAAACACCTATATTTCATGCTTAGGAACTAAAGCATGCATTTTGTATTTTGTGCATGTTACATAGTCTTGTTTATTAAGGTTACTGTGCAAAAAAAAGGTCTCAACCACTTCAGAAGTTTCTGGAATTCTGTTAAAATGCTTTGCAACATTTCTAGAGTTTAGCAGAAACTGTGTGAGATTATGGAGAAACAAAAGGATCTTGTTTGTGGTTTACCCCTGACTGCTATACACAGACACTGTACCAATGACTTGGCTAATCAGAGAGTAATGGCAGCAGCCTGAATGCCCAATGAAGTGGCAGAAAAAGGATGAGTTAATATGCATTGCAGTTTACTTAAAAATATAGAGATACTTTAAAATGGCACAAGGTTTTGTACAGGTGGATTTCTCAGTGCAAATACATAGACATGAGGTACCACTTTATTCAGGCCAGATCTAATTAGATGTGTCTTACAACCACTCTGTTTCTGGTTGTCAGATACAGGCTGACAACCTGTAGCATTGAAGTAAAATCCAAGTCAAGACAATTTTTCAGCATATTCAATATCAGATTATTGTAATTTCCCTACAATTTCAGTTTCTGAGCTTCCACTCCTCAGACTGCTGCTTTTTAAAATCAAAATAATCTAAAAACACACTTAGTGTTAGTTTTTTTTCAACATTTGAGACTTCATCAGAGGAAAAAGTTAGAACTGTGTCTGTAAATGGGAACAACAACAACAACTGCCTATTTTAACATCCATTTCCAATACTAGTAAGTACTGCTAGGAAGAAGGAACACCGTTATTGCTATGTGGAGACTGTGACCAACCAGCCTGAAGGCATAGACAGAACTGTTCCAGTGGTGAAAGTGAAATAGGTACCAAGCAGCACTCTGCCTCGAGTCAGTCCTTCTGCATTTGAACACTCTTCAAGTTATCTACAGCTTTCTCTTCCAGGCAACTGTGATGACATTTGCATGGAGATATGGATTTAAAGTGGCTTACTGTGGGACACAGACAGCTTTTCAGTTCTGGTAATTCTTTCTTGAGACGTTCCAGCTGCTCCACCTGGAATATATTTGGTTGTTCAGGATTGGAGTCATATATCCTGAATAAACAAGAGAGAAAAAACCCACTCATCAGTGTAATCTGACAGCTCACAGATGTAGACTAGATGGAGCAACTGTTTGGGTTTTGTGCTTTCCCCATCACCACCACCAGTGGAGTAAAATTAGGTTAAAAAGCACTATACCATCATTTCAGGGTATGTCCAAAAGGAGCAGAAAAAGTCACAGCCAAGGCAATGGAGTGCTAGATGATATAGTGCAGGTGCCTTTTTACCCTGGGCAAGGCAACTAGTCACTGTCGGCAAGTACAAGGCATCAAAAAGAATATGCAGCTCAGAGTGATATAGTAAATGAGATTCAAATGAGGAAATCTAGACATGGCTCACATTTCCTACAGTAAGACTGAAGAGTTTCTGTAAATAAACTCCTAGGAGTAAGGGCAAGTACTGCCCAGTTTTATGGCATTTGCACAGAAAGCAGAGCAGGTAAATTACTGGCACAGCACCTATAATCCAATACAGACCTAAAGCATGACCCCAAATTGCCTAAAAGAAGCTATCTGCGAAATAAAACCCCAACCCACCCTTTCTTCCAGGAAGCAGGTTCAAATTATGCTTTCCTCAGTTAACTTAGCTTATACAAAAAATTTCTCTGTGACCAAAACCAAGCACTGAAATTCAGGGAGAGGTTTTTTCTATAGCAGCAGACATTAGGAACTGCAAATCTGAAGCACAGCTACCCCTTGTACCTACCTCAGGCTTTGTCTCACTCTTTCTTTGGGTCCATAAACTGGCATCAACTAACCATAACTCCACGACTTAAGAATTACTTCCAACATCATCATCAAAATAAGGAATAAACTCATCTCCTAATCCTTTTTCTTCACCAGGACAACTATTTTTAGGCAACTATGCAGCAAAGTTCCTCCATTCAACTCCTACTAATAAGCAAGCCCTGCAGAAGTCCTTACACCCATGCTTCTAGGCAAATGAACTGGCACAGATTTAGACACTCTTCTAGTTTTGAATGCTTTTCCCCTTTATTACCACCTCAATTCCTCTTAGTTTGGAAAGTTACCAATACTACAGAGCTTTTGTCTGGAGTCTGCAAATGCAACATGCAGCCATAAGAAACTGCAGGGTTTAGAGAGGAGACAAACACTGCAGATTCTCAAGGAAAAGCTTTCAGCAGAAAAATTTGAGGATTACTGATTTAATATTTCCATGCAGCTCTGTGCATTATTCAGAGCTCAGATCATTTAACACAAATTAAACAACAAAAGCTCACACAAGTGTAAGTTAGCACCCACCCCCTCTCCACTTTGGTATTTTATATATAGACAACTGGTGTAAAAACATGAGACTGCATTCTTCTGAGCTAAGCATATTCAAACTCAGAAGTATTTCCCGGATTGTTTACAAAGCTTATCCAGGAGAAGAATACCAGATAAAACTTGCCTTAAAAATCCTCATTTTTGCCAGTCCAGAGAATTTGACTACAATAGGTTGAAGTTTCTTCTCTAAATAAAATCTAAACAAACTGTTATTTTAAGCATGTGATTTAATTTTCTGTGTGAACAGAAGATACCCAGTGATGCACTTAAGGTACTTTTGTGGATTAGGGCTCAAATAGAAGCCTGGAGGCAGAGGTGGCACCTGTTCTGTAGGTTGCCCTTTCAACACAAGTAGTTTGGGTATTTTAGATGCTGAGATGAATGCTAGTTCAACAGAGGAAGAAAGCAAAATGCTGTCCCAGCAACTGCACTAGACCTTTAATGACTTTGGCTATGTCTAACAGTCTTGCAGCCCAAGTGGAGAAAGGACTGGATGGGGGAAAAAAAAATCCTCTTTCCCCTGCTCCAGTGAGATGATTCTTTTCATAGCATTGGCATTAGTAAGCTTCCCAGATTGTCTTGCAGCTTTCCTCCATGCAGAACAAAGTCAGATCCCCTACCTGCACTTTTATTTCCCCGACACTTGGTATCAGCAACTTTGGGGATTCAGGACAGTGATTTTCTGCCATCTTCACAATTGGCTACAATGTTTTGCCCAATTCTACATGGATGATTAAAGTTTGGAAAAAAGAGCTTATAGCAATCATCTCTACCCAAACTCCGAGCCATACCCAAGCAACTTAAAATTCACTTGAATGCCAGGATTTACATCCCAGCTTATTCAGACAAATAACACTTATTAAGACTAAGTAAAGCTTTAGTACACAGCAAAACACCAGGCACAGTGATTTTGGCTAAACATCTGGACTTGGCCTAGGTCTGGAGAACAAAGCCATGAAAGAAGCACATCTTGATTCAGCACTGGAAATAACCTGCAATTTGTAGATGCAACCACAGCATAAATTGGCTTTACACTAAGACACAGATTACTGCATCTTAAAGCACACTAAACATACAAAAGGGGACACCCAGCAGACTTGCAGCCTTGACTTAAATGAACATTATTTAAGTAGTATTGAGCAAATCAGTAACTAAAGTGAGAAAGCAGCATTAGGTCAGAAATAAGGTTGACACTTCCTTTGCTATTTTACCATAGTAGTGCATATCTATTCCATCAGGGGTAAAGAACTTTTCAGCTCCATTATTACTATTTTTACACCACAATTAAGTACCTGTCATATATTAGCCCATGAACACCATAGTCTCTCAACTTCTTCCTGTTGTCTGGGTCATTTGCATCATCACCCCAAGAGAAAATAACCAGGCCTTTAGACTTGGCCCTTTTAATAAATGATGGATTTCTCAGCAGGTCTTCAGAGTGCACATTAATTCCCTGAAATACAAAAGCCTTTAGTTAAAATTCATGTTTCTGAACCTTTCTCCCATCAGGTTTTTGTAATCTTTTGACATGTGCAGCTGCTTACAATTTCATCCCTAATAAGAAATAATTGAATACAACTAAAGAGCTTGCTTTTTAATTAAACAAATTAAATCTGTATTGAACAGATTCAAACCAAAGTACATTATTTTGTTAGAGTATTTCTTTTATTAGGAGGTTAGTTGCAATTTTAGGCAGGAGCAGCAAGCCCAGTGAATTTCTAACAAGTAGTAATGATTGAGTTTCCTTTAATAAAGAGTAATAATAGCATTTGTCAGCTTACCAGCAAGTTTTCAAACTCTGCAAAAGTGATGGCAATTGGAGTGGTTCGAGATCGAAGATCCATAAGTTCTGGATAGAGTTTAGATTCTCCTTGGGTGAGAAATAACACAGGATACTTGTTTTGCTTATGCCTAATCCTGTTAGAAAACAAAACAGTTCACAAGTTGCAAATGTGCTGAAAAACAGGGGAATTCAGTCTTACTGTCTGAGAATTACACTTTCTACTGCATGTCCTTCTAGCTCCTAGCTGGTGCAATGAGCTGGGACTAGAGTTTGGTATCCAACTGGGACAAACTGCTCCAGCTGTTCCCTTTGCCACTACTAGAGTTTAAGGCTTCAACTTGAGCTCAGATCTACATCCTCAAATATATCCAAGTCCTCCAAGACTGCTCAATTATCTCATTTTCATCTTAAATGCATGTTAGAGTAAAACAAAGATTCATTATAACAACTTCTAAAGATGGTTAATATACAACAACTGACCTTACTGATGTATTTTTCCAGTCAGATGCCACTACCATGGTAGGAAATTACATGTGGAATCTAAGTTTTGGGATTATTCTGTTATTCCCTCACACACTTGCTTCTTAAGCCTTTTAGCAGTCCCTTGATTTGGTTTCATTTACCCTCAGTGCAGTCTCCCATCAAAGGAGGCTTCCATAAAGTCTTTCACTGACTGCAGTAAATGTATCCCAACTGTCTGTTCACCACTTCAACTCCTCTTTTTTCTATGCCCCAATACCTTCAATATGACATTCCACTAATGGAAAGCAACAAAATTGTTATTTGTTTCCTGTTGGGTATTCTTTTAATCTGGTAAAATTTACTTGAACATAATGAAAAGGAAGAAAATATATTTATCTCAACTTACATAGTACAAATATCTGCATTAAAAGAAGAAAACACAATTCTTCTTCTTCCAGCATTCATCAAGACTGTTTTCAGAATAATATCTAGGAAGAGGTTCATGTCAAAGTAGGTTGACAAGTTGCCATCCCACTGTCCATCCTAGAAAAAAAAAAAAGAAAGGACAAGTTTCAGGCATTTAAATGAATGCTTACTGGAATGGTTTTAACCAGCAATGGTCTCAATCTACCTGAGCAAAATGAGAATTCAGCTGGCAAGTCTGAATACAGAAGTCATTGCTTTAGTTTACTGAATGCTAGTTACAACACTAGAGGAGATACAAGTCTGTGAGGTGCAGCTGAATCCTAACAGCAATAAGATTCCCTGAAAAACTCCGTCTTCCCATCTAAGGAGACAGTTTCTAGGAAGCCTTTTCCAACTTTGAAAACAAAAAGGAATTCCATGAAAGATCACTACAAACTACTACAGAACTTTTCTACTGCTATTTCTAGATACCAAAAAGCAACACCAAGATTTGTAAAAATAAATGAGACATTCTTTGATGCTGGGAGGTATGAGTCTTTCTACAGTCAGCCTGTCTCTTGAGAGCATGAGCATATCTCCACAAGAGCCAGTTTCTCATCACTTTTGCCATGCATGGCATTCCTGACATGTTGTGATCCACCCAAAGCAGGCTGAGCTGTAATAAACCAAGAGGCATCACAAAGCCTCCACAAACTATGCCTCTCTCTGTAGGTCATAAATTGCCATGTGCAATTACAAGCTTTAGCCACAAGAATGGCAAAGCATCAAAGTAAATCAGATGTATTATTTACTTACCCTCTGCTGGCAGATCCATTTTATTTCTATGTTGAACCCAACATCTTCAGAAACAGACTCCAGGACCTGAAAAAAAAATGTCATTGTGAAAAAACCCCAGAGCAAAGCAGGACAACTAAGCACTAAGAGGTTAATTACTAGGAGAATACACTGGAATTAAATGCCAAGGGAGTCTAATATAGATGCGATCAAAAGTTTGTGAAATTCTTTAGAAGTATTACTTGTAAGGTGATTTAACACCCCAAAATGCAGCTAACAGATAATGAAATTAAAGACATATTGGTAGGCAATTCTTTAACCTTATAAAGATGACAGGTAGAGAAGGGACTAATATACCCTTTCCTTATAGGAAGAAAACTAAATTTGAGGAATAAAAACAGGTAGAGAATTGAACCCCAGTAGTTTAGTCTATTACCCTGATTATTATTACTGATTAGACAGTAAACACACAGGTCTTATACCTCACTGTGTAACTGATGGATATTCCATACATGCTCTGACATAAGCCTACAAAGAACTGGATGCAAACCATCTCCCTGCTCCAAACAAAATGCAGTATTGTTGTATAAAACAAGTTCCTAAAAGGTATGTTAATGAGCAGTTCTGACACTAGGAAGAACAGTAAAGGGGCCAAAGCAGTTCTAGAAAAGACACCATAAATGGTATCAAACTGTGTTTGGTCAACAATTGTCAGTTGTGGAAAAAAAGAGCCAACACAAAGCCCAGAGTTGGCAAATAACCAGAAAGGGGAACCTCCTAGAAATTCACTCAGTATTTCTGTGTGTCTGGCTCTGCTCCATGGCCAAGAGTAGGAGAAGAACTGGCAAAGGCCTTTTATATTTAAAATATTGTTCAAACAATTGTTGATGCATTACAATGCAATGCCTAGATGTTAACCAGCTGTAAAACTGAGTCTATCCTGAGCTATACAACTTGGGTTTGTGAATGAAGAAGTTTAAAAGATTTGCAAACTATTACTTTTAAGTGCTGAAAAGGCTCCAGTGGCCAACAATAAAGGCTATGTTCTTAGTTGCAGCACTGAGATGAGGCCTAAGCCAAAAATGAGCATTCCCTTGCTATGTGTGCAAAGCTGAAAGCAAAATGCATGTCTTCATGTTCCACAATCATATTCTCTATTGCTCTACAGTCACTGCTTACTCTCTGCAGAGAAGGAAATGGCTGGGTCTCAAAAGCAGAGTTTTCTTCTTCCTTAAAAGATGCTGAAAAGAAATACAAAAATATTGAAAGCTGCACTGCTAATCCCAGCAAGAAAAGATTGGCTCCAAATCTTAAGGCACAAGGAATGGAAACGGGCCTGTCTTTTGCCTATCTAAGGCTTCCCTGTAACACTGACATACTCTGATGCTGGTGTTGGCAATTTGCTTTGCCAGTAGGACATTTTTTTGACCCCCATTAAAAGCCTGGCCAGAATATTTATCAAAAACAGCTCCTCCCATACCTCATCATTTCAGTCACTGAATCACACACAGTAAAGCAGCCTTGTCTGCCAAGGCTGCTTATTTCTCTTTTCCCCCGACAGGCAGCACGTGAGATACTTTGCCTTCTTGCTGTCCCTACAAATGCTATGAATTGAGGCCAAAAATTTACAGCATCAGTAAAATACCCTAAGCAGTTAGCAGAGTTCTTGTTCACAGTTCTGAAGAGCTGCCAAAAAGGGACAGTTAGAGAAGCAGAAGATGGAAACATCAGTGGCAACTGTGATGAATATTCAGAAATATTATCCATGTATTCATCTTCTACCCTCCTGTTCCCTCCTCCCAAGGAAGTAACTCTTGTCCAAGTACTCTACAGCGTGCACAAAATTCAAGTAACTACATAAGTGTTTAGAAGTGTTCACAAAGAAGCCAAATGTGATTAGAACAAGTGACTGCAACCACAGAACATCAATCATTATATGGTAACAAATACATCTCAAAGCTCTTGCAAGCTAGTACATACCATTGTGATCTTTTACTTTCAGGGCAGTCACGTGAGCCAGCTAAAGTGCATTAAGAAGAGTAAAATAAGCAAATACTCCACCCCTAGAGATCTTACTACATGCACAATGTAACTAATTTTCCTTATAAATTGGTTTTAAGTTTAAAAGTTTACATTTTCATAATTTGTGAAAGAATAAAAAGGAAATCCTAGTACACATCACAATTTTCTTTCCAGCTTTCAAACAAAGATTCCAAGGAAATGTTCTTACTGAAGATTTAGAAACTATGTTCAAGGGTAGAAACAAACACAATTTAATTTAACATTAAGATGTGAATAAGTCTAACTATTTAACCCTCCTCTGTCTGTCATTTTTGGGGAAGATCTATGTAATGCAACTTATTCAAACTGTAACAATGGTGCAAAAGTACTACTGGAATTAACTATTATTCTACTTGTACAACTTGTGCTCTCCCAAACTATCTACAGTGACTCCAAAAACTCCTCCTCTTCATACACAATTTGAAGTTCTACACACACAGCACAGTATTACTCTAGTCAAAGTAACAATACCTTCAGCAACTGCAGCTGATCAAATGTGAGTTCTTTTACTGCAATCTCAAACAGCTCCAGAGGCTCTGTATCCAGTTTCTTTGGACAAAAATAATACATAATTAAGCATCACTGAAAACTACAAAAAAGTCCATGTGCTTTTAATATGGCAACATTAAAGGCAACTATAAAACTTGGGTGTTGAAGGGGTATTGTGACAGACTGTTCAGAGCACCTTTTAAGGTATGTACAAGCAACAGTACTGTTCACTGTATCTTACATTATAGTACTCCTGATGCTTAAAAGCAGTAGAAAAGAGAATTTAGTTAAAAAAGAACAAATGAGATCCCAAACAAGGTAGACTCTGGTTTCACCTCAAGAGCTTTGATAAATACTTTACTGCTTAAGAGAAGTATCTATTTGACTTCACTCTTGTAGATATTTATGTTGGGAATAACATTAACTCTCCCTCCACAAACAACCAAAAGTTCTTGTGCTGACAGTGCCAGAGGTGTTGCTAATTATAGTGGAGTTGGAGGCCTAAAGAGCCTCAAACCATGCATCTGAAATGCTCCATGTTATGCACACACTAATGCTGTCTATCCCTTGATTCCCCAGAATAATTTCTATGACAGCTTGGCATTTTAGTTTCTGGAATAGCCACATTTAAAGATAAAACACAGATATCTTCTTTACCTTTTTCATGGCCATGCAACATGTGAGATCATGGTATACGATGGGCACATGATCTTTAGAAAGATGGACATCAAATTCCACATAGGCTGCTCCCTGCAGAACATTGAAAAACACACAAAACAAAACCCCATTAACTACTGTTAATGTTTCCCTTTCAGGAAAAGGTTAAGATGATGTTTTTAAACAGATTCCTTTGTGGTGTCCTTCCTCCCTCATCCCCACCAAGAGAAAAGTGATTGCTACAAATTGGCAAAGCTTTTGGGAGATACTCTATGTACTGAGGAGCTTCTGCAGGCACTAGTAAGACAATATATTATAATATGTCCAAGAGCAGAAATAGCTGCGTGTCCAATATTCTCCTGAATACTGGAAATACATATTTTCAACTATGTATTATTTTCTGGCAAGCTTAAAGAGAGAGAAGAAATAGATAAGGAAACACAGAGAAACAATTTATTTTATTTTGACTATCTGTAAACCATTCCTTTGAAAGGCCTCCAAGAATACCACTCACCAAATTATCAAGTGATCTACCAGTTCAGCTCCCCAGTCTCATTTTTGGACACCATTTTAGGTACTCAGCAGTCCCTGAGCAAGACCTTTGCCACCTGAGAGTATGCTGATAAAATTCTGGCTCTGCTAAAGTCTATTTATTTGTTCAAAATTATTCCAACCCTATGTCTCTGCAGGGTTGAGATGAATTTTTTCCCTGTATTATAACACCACCAGAATATATTAGGAGGAAAGCTTCCAGTTTTTTGAGGAACTTGAAAATGAGAATCTAGTCTAGCTAGTACTTCTCTTCCTACCTCCTAGAGAATTTCAACAGTGATTTCATGTCATTTTCTATCAGTGCAATGACCATTAATGGTACCAAATGATGCAAAGCAAACATTGAAGCCAAGCTAGTTTTAACTGTACAGGTAAATGTGCATGCAAAGGTGTGTACATACATGACTAGCAGCATTCCTCATAGAGGCAATAGTGTTCTCCTGAACTTTAGCAAGTCTGAAACAACAGCAAAGAGAAAGTTTTGTTAGAACTGGCACAGCACAGAAGTCCACTGAAACAGCAATACAAGTCTTTGGTTTAGAAAACAGGTGACTTCAAATGATTACGGGTTGTAGCTTTTTAAACTGCTTCCTCAACTGGTGTCAGCAAAACTAAGCAATCTCCCCCCTAATTAAAATGCAAATGAACTTACTTAGCTGTTGTTGTAGAATTTCCTGCTCCCCTGTGTCCAACATCTAGAGTTGTTCTTGGTTTCCAATATTTGGCATATGAAGCCTTCATATCACAAGTATATCCCTGGATTGGCTTAATAATGATATAGTCCACTACAAGAAAAATGTTTCAAATGTCAGTGGATAATGGATGACTGAGGAAAGTTATCTCCATCTGCTTGCATCAACTGTACCTCTGACTTTTCCAATTGTCTTCCTTGGATTTCTGCTCATAATGGCAAGTGTAAGAATTCCAGCACTCTTTCCAAGCTCTGCAATTGTGGATGACAGGAGGCAGGCAGAACCTACATGACCTGGCAGTGCATCGCCTTGGACTACTTTCTCACTTAAGTCTTCCTAAAAAGAAACAAAAACCCCAAAGACCTACTGTTATATGTAGGGGAGAATTCCAAACAAACTCTTCTTCCTTGCTTCCTCCTTACAGGCACTGATGCCACAGAAATTTCTTGTGTGTTGCAGAACACACCAATTACAGGCTCAAAATTGTTTAGTGTAACAATTTATCACAAATTGCTATCAGAAATAAGAAATTGTTGATGGAAGTCTACAAAACTCCTGTACATTTGTCTTTGAAAACTCTTATTGGATTTCATAAGCTTTTCAGATCACAACTACACATGGGGGATAGTCTGCCATTAAAAAGCCCAAGTCATGGTTAGAACAGAGATGAACTGAAGATACACTTCAAACAACTTCCTATTCATCTGCAGGGAAAGAGGAGGGCAACTAACACACAGAACATGCACTTGACCAGAGCCAAGTCCAGGAACTATGTAGCTACTTTACATTTATGAGTGTAAGGGCATTTTGAGACTAAAGAGAGAATGCTTACACTCTTCTTATGCATAAACAGTATGAAGAGACTAAAGTTGTTTTCTTTTAGAAAAGACTTGCAATATTATCTTTCAGGGAAAAAGTGCAAAATAACAGGTAGCAGTGAGAAAGTGCAAAAAATGACTTTTAATTTGCACTAGGTAAGAAATCTCTTGTTTATAACAACAAAAATTCAGATCAAGTAATTGTAACTAGGTCATATACACATTGTTCAGGGTCAAGAACTCTGGTAAAGGATAAAAATCAAGCCAACCTAACTACGTGCAGTTCTGCACACTAATGTTTGATTTTAATTTGTACTGACTTCTAAATAAGCAGAAACTGCAAAACCTTCTGTGCCATATCAAGAAACCTCAGAAAACCTTTCTGCAAAATGAGGTAGTAGCCAACAGTCTCCCAACTTCTTTACATACATCCAAAAGGTCAAGAGTGTCAAGCAACTGCCCTATTCCAACAGTGAAATCTTCACGCTAACTAACTGCCAAAGGCAGATTGGAATTGCTTCTTGGTGGGAAAGAGACAAACCTCAAAGAAATCAAAGATTAATTCCAAGTTATCAGGCTCCATGGTCTGTATGGTGTACTCTATCCATCGGTCTGGCTGCAGAGCATAGCCACAGTCTGGCTGAGTGTGCCGGCATTTGTACTCGTTGTTACTGATTAAGGAGAACTCCACAGTGTTGGCCATTTTCTGAGGGACAGTAGGGGATGTTTTCTCTTGGCCCTCTTCATCATCCTCATCTTCCTCTAGGCCTTCTATTGTCAGTTTTACTCTACTCAAGCAGAAATAAAGTATTTAAGTCACAGGAGTGTCTTTGGAAACACTAAAGAATCAAGAAGCAGCTCATACAACACAGTAATTCTCCACACCACCATCCACAGGACAGGACTGCATACAGTGAGCCCTCAGAAAGTGTTGAGTTTGCAGCTGTTGTCTAAATCTTATTACACTACAAAAAAGAAACTCTTTTGACACTACATTAATAATAAAATGAGGTAACACACACACACACCACTGATTGATTGTTATCACTGTATTTTTAGACAGTGCTTAAATACTTGGTCTGATAGCACACCACTATTAGCAGCCCCAAATTAATTGAAAGGCTACGTTGATAAAGTAGAGCAGGCTCTTACCGAAACCTTGATGTTTTAAATTTCTTCTTAGATATCACTACAGGTGGTTTCTCAGAGTAATGCAGACGTAATCTGATTTCTGTTTGGCATGTCAGCCACCCAGCATCCACAGTTTCAATACCATCTAGCAAAAAGTACAAGATGAGTTAATAACTTATTTCGGGGACATCTTGGTGAGCATGAATGATTTGACTCTTATTATCTCAGAGGTATCTTCCAACCAGATTGATTCTATGATCTAGACAGTTTAATATGCAAAACTATAAGGACAGGGAATTAAATAGGAACAATGATTCTTGCCAGCTTCATGTGTAAACTCTCAGCAGGAGAGCACCAAGTATTAGTGTTCTTTATTTTATGGTATCAAAGGGCTAAGTCAAGTCACCAAAGGTAGACTTAGTAATTCCCTTGTCCTGAGATCTCTAAATACATGGAGACAGAAACTCTGAAGATTGACAAGCAACTTGAGATTCTGTTTTTCTACTGAGATGCAGGTGTCAAATGAGCTTATCAAAATGCCAGTAAAGCAGTGTAAGTTTGCAGGACAGGATACAGCAATAGATATGATGGGGGAAATGCATGCTCAGGAACTAAAACTCACGAGTTCCAACCTTTAACACCAGCACACTGCTATTTCAACTCTTCCTAGCAGTCCTTATTAACATTAGAGGGGATTACAGCCTGAGTGTGAATTCACAAATGCTGGATACACAACTCACCATACAAGCAGACAAATCACTCACAGGCAATTTCTGTCAAGTATTGCAGTATAATTTTCAACTACAACATGGTCTTATTGAAATTAAAGGTTACAAAGAGCAGAGGTCAATATAGCTCACTTACTGCGGATCCCAAAGTATCCATCGTCAATAGTCATTTCACTTTCTAGAATCAAAAGGAGGGGAAGAGAATAAAAGAAACTAATTAATATTCACATTATAAAGAAGCATTCAAGTTAAATCAACTCTACTTTTCCATTTCACTTCTAAAAAAGTGTATCTAATAATAAAAAGCAGGAAAACTGAACCAGACCAAGAATAAGCCTGTTTATTGCAACCTTCTCTAAAGCTTTTTCCTAGGTTCTGCCAAAAAAAACCAACCAATCACCACACCAAATCCTAGAAGATCCTTTTTTTACCTAAAGTAATCTGACCTGAGAACAACAAGAAGGTTGCGTAATCTCCTAGTTTGCTGCAGTGTTTTGCTAATAATACCTACATCCTGCTAGAACCTAAGATGCTTTGCTTGATAGTGTCAAAGACCTTTAAGTTTCTTGCAAACATACAAGAAAGCTTTCCTCCTGCATGTGTAGAGTTAAATCTTCATCATCAAGTTAGTCACAATTAAAATGCTTATTCTGCCCATGTGATGGAAACCACTCTAGGATGAAATACTCAAGCCACTCATTTCACACTTACTTTTATCCTTACCCTCTCCAAAGTTTGAATAACTGACATCTTAAGGCACTAAGTGCATTCACCAGCATTAACAGAAAAAATAATACCCTGAACAAGCTACACATTTCTCAAAGCATAAATCTTAACATTTTCTCTCTACATCCATAATGCCCTTTATTTTTTTATGAAGAATCATGGGCTTGCCCTCAATTTTTAATAACCAGAAACAACAAATTAGGATTATAATGACCAACTGCTAACATCCTGGCTTTGCTGCATTTTCTTATATGAAGCACTGAGTATTACTTTGGGGAAAGTAAAAAAAAAATCCTAACTGTTCGGAGAAAAGTTATCCAAACTCAGACAAAGTCTAGCCCCTAACAGAGGGGAGGCTGCTTCCCTAACCAGAACACAGAAACAATCTTGTTACAGGAACAGAAACAATTCCATTTAAATTAAAAGGGGGGAAAAAAAAAGGGAGGGGAGGAAGGGGAGGTGACCATGGAAAGTATTTTTCATGATTAACAAAGTTTCTTTAATACCAGCTTCTCTCTAAAAGGCATTTTTTCATTGCATCAGAAGATACTTAATGGAAGTGAACTCCTAAGTGTGGAGCAAGTAACATTTTTCATATCCTAGAAAAGACAGTGCATAAAACATGCCATCCCATAGCAGCATAGGAGATCTAAATTACCAGCTACAGTCAATGTTATTTTAGCTGCTCTTAAAACCAAGCTTCTTCCCAGTTCACAAAAGCATTAGGAACTTGTCTGCAAGTCTGCATGCCACCTTTTCCTCCAGCAAAATACATTTTTGGATAAACTGCTGGTTAAATAAGCCCATTCATGTTTCTATTTGCAATTCATTTACTCAGAAGAAGCCTAATTAAGAATTACTGCTTTAAACTTAGTAATGAAATTGTAGTTAAATAAAACCAGCAGTAACTTCATGCCCTCCCCTTCCCCACATTTTCTGACAAAAATAATATGGATCCTTAGTCTCAAAGAATTATTTACAGAAATTTATTACAGTTCCAAACCAATAAAAGACCCCAACCAACATCATCTTAAGGATGGCAGCAAAGAATTTAACATCCACTCCATTTTTATGCTGCTTATTTAGATATATTTTGAGAGTAAGGCCCATGTTGTGCAAAGACAAAATGTTTACACCTCCAACATCAATAAAGTATTTCAAAACTACAGTTTTCAATCCCTCTAAACCAATGTGCAGCATATTAGCAATCTTATGCATATGCCTCAAACAGATGCAGTTGATGCCCATACCTAAAGGGGTAATTGATCTTGGTTGTAGATGAGTCTCCCACGTGTGAACTATGACTTCGCAGGGACCATCGATAGTCTGTAATTTAAAAGTTAAATGGCTGCAATAATTTCTTTTGTTAGATCTGATTTTCTACCCATGAAGCTGTTTGGGATGGTTGTGAGCTAGACTTACAGATTTAAGAGAGAAAAAGGAGAGAGAAGGAGACAGAGAGAAAGGAAGAAAACAGATCAGGCTTGTTTCTTACCCCTGCCACTGCTGCTGACTCTAGCTGATGCCTTGGGTATGACAAAACTTGGGACAGAGGCTGACAGGGTGGAGAAGTCACATGGAATTATTAAGTCTTTACAGCTTACAGCTGCTCCTCTGGGCTACTTTAGCTTCCTTCTGACACTAAAACCTCAAGTCTGTGCTCATTAAGCATGCTTGCATTTTTCTTAAGATATCACAGCAACAATTTATGACAAAACCATATCCCACACCTCTAATCCCAAACAGCACTTAGCATCTACTCGTGCACTTAACAGTTTCAGGGCTGAGTTCTGCCCTCAAAATATGCTGTGAAACAGTTATCTTTGCTATGGTACAGAAGAGCAAATTATTAACCACCTAATTAAACCATAAACACTTGGAATTTTGCTGCTTCAGAAGGAAAAAGACACTGATACAATGCAATGAAGCCCCTGAAGTCTATTCCATTGGGAGCAGGATGAGATTCTTTCATCAATCAATCAATCACCATGCCTCAAAAGAATGTATGTGTTGACAAACAGAGCCAAGACTCAGATAATCAGAACAGTTACTCAATCTCTTCTTCCAGAGCAGTTAAAAGTCTGAAATAGCTTTCTAGGTTAAAGCTTTTAGGTAACCACCAGCTAAAAACAGAACACTGCTTCCCAGCTCTGTCACCCTAAGGTGTTCCCATTACTCTCAGTCATTAGAACCACTGTCAAACAGCTGCAGTTTGGCATTTTGGGTCCCAGTAGCTCTTATTTCTAAAAAGACTTGCTACTATGACCAGAATCACATAAGCTTCAACACCAACTTGTCCCAGTACTTGAGGTTCTTGTGAACAGATTTCAGAACAGGGACATCCTGAGAAGCCTCCAACTCAGCAGTAGAATGGCACAGTACCATAATGCTTTGTTAGCTTACAGCTCACTGAGTACATTCTGTGTCCTCTCACGGGATTTCTTGACATATAGCAAACACATTTACTCTACTCTGCTTCTGCCTAACAGCAAATGCCAAATATTTAAAAAGCACTCAGGGAGCTGGGTTTGCTTTGTGAGGCTTAGCTAAAAGCAATTCCATTTTATTCACAAATTCAAAGTCATCTATACTTAAGGGTCATGTCAAAATAAAATACATATGCTTTAAGTTATGCTTTAAAGCTAGAATGCACGTGAGTACAAGTAAAATAAAATGGTACTACTGTTTACAGCTTATTCCTGTGGTAGGGCAGTTGTAATTTCAATCTCCTCACTGCTGCCACAAAGATCACTCTTATGGACTTCTGGGAAAGTAAATAATAAGTTTCCTCCCCCTTCTTTCACAGCAGAGCCACACTTGCATGCCACAACCTCAGTTTCTGAAGCCTGGGCTGGCCAGCAGGGAGTTGACCATTTCCTAGCATCATGCAGGCTGCAAGCTCTCCAACAGTCACTCCCAGAACACACACAGTACCTGTAGCTTGCAAAGTTGGGCAATGAGAGAGTGTCCTAACAGGAATTAAGCTGTGCTCCTCAAAAGCTAAGCACAGGTTTTTCCTTGTAGGTACCCTCAATACATTGTATTGAAATACCAATACCACGCTACTGTAGTTGTACATCTTCATGTTAGGTTCTTAAGAAGCTGAAATGATAATGAGAATTTGAGTAACATCATCCCAACACTAAGCACACACTGGATCCACTCAGCAAAATCTCATCCCCTGAAAGGATGGGACTGATTATGCATCTAATGCCAGGAACTCTCAACATTTGCCATACTGAAAAGAGCCAAGCAAAGCTGCCTGGAAAAAAAGGGCACTGATTAAACAGGCCCAGCCATGACTAAGAGTCCTCTCACAATCCCTGCTCAGACCATCTTTGTGTTTGCAGGCATTTAAATAAGTTTTAGTTACATCTAACAGGAGCCATTGCTAAAACAGTGATGATACCTCATGATAAAATAGATGAGGTTGAAATATTGATGTCATTTCAGTGGCATATGCTGACAACATTTGACCAATAGCCCAGTTCAGATCAGCCTGTGGCCAAACTAAATGATGTCTCATCAATATTCACAGTATGATCATGTTCCCTCAAAAGTCAGCATCTGCTAGGACACTAAAAAGGGCACCTATCCAAACATCTCAGTGGGCAGCACACCATGATTGTAGTAAGTGGCACTGGGTGACAGTAATCACTCTAATTGGTCCTCTCACACTGTCAGAAGGTGGAGGGTCCCCCAATAGTCATCAGACACTTCTGAAATGCAGGGTAAAGTGTCTATGCAGCACAGTGTTCTTAAGGTTCAAAGCAGCCTGCTGCACAAGCTGGCATCAAGTGCTTGCGTGCTCAGGACTAATAAAAAATGAAAGCACTTCTGTGCAAGTTTAAATCATTTAGGAGGACAGTTCCAAAATTCCTGATTCAAGGCAACATAGCAGAGCAGGCATTGGGAAGGAAAAAAAGATCTTAAAAACACCACACAACTACATTTATCTAACTGTACTGTACTTAAAACCATGTTTCAAGACTATTAATCTACTTCAAGAACACTTCATCAAACAGCTAAAGGAATTAACTGCTGCTGCTGGATTTCTGACAAAAATCTCTCTGGATCTCTGTACCATGTAAGAAAGAATAATTAAGCACAAATCCAAACAAACAATCAAAGCCATTTAACTACTGTAACTACCTTTGAAAGGCAGCAGCACATAAGTTACCTGCCAGGAAGTCCTGGGCTAAACAGCTTTTATAGCTTTAACCTTTCCAATCACAGTTTAACACACAACCTACCTCAGCACAGTGACAGGAGGGAGTTTCTTTGTTATTACCAGGTTAACCAGGGCTTATTAATGGAGAAAAAGCTTTCCTAAAGCATTCTGACACTGAAGAAAGTACTGAGCCTTGATCTAAATTTCCCCTTTATTACTATATTCCAGGCACTACAATGATTTATTTACACTTTAGAAAATGAAATTTAAATCTTATTTGAAACCCATAATTAAGCAATGTCCTCACAAGTATGGAAAATCTTCACCAATCCAGTTATAAAAGTTAAGACAGCTTAGTTATTTCACACTTTCCTTCAGAGAAATAACCTTAAACTTGCATGCTTATGTACTGTTGGTTAAACAAATCTAGAACATAGCTTAACAGAATAAGGTTTGTATTTACCTTACTTTTTTGAAATAGGCATAACAAACAGTACATATAAAAACTCTCTCTTGAAAAAGAAGGCTTAAATTCTAGACAAGAGGGTTTTGGTGTGTCATCCCCCCCTCCAATAAACAGAGGGTATGCATAGAATAAAGCACGGGAAGATTCTCACAGCAAGGTAACTGCTATCAGACTGTGTTTAAGAACAAACCTCAGGGAAAACAGTTTAAATTACTGTCTGTCTTCATCAAGTGATTAAAATGTCTACAACATCATAAAAGCCAAGACTTGCACTAGCACTACAGTGAAGGGTTCTTCATGTATGCATTCATGGATCTGTATTCCTACAAAAATTCTATGCAGTTCAATATGCTATTTATGGAACCACAATCATGTTAACACCAAAATGCTTCAATGCAAACAAACCAAATTTCCCATGACATTGCATTAGCCTTCAACAGAGATCAAATGATGACTTTTTATTCAAGGGAAGTGAGAAAAATACCTTCCTATTTGATTTTTTTCTCCCCAAACTGTAAATTATTATATCACATCTAGTCTGCAGCAGTATTTTAGGTAAGAAAACTATCACTTCTCTGAATAAACATTATCACCCTCAGCTTTGCCACCATGTCCATCTCAAGCATCTTCAAGGATGCAGTTGGTAGAGCAAGGGATCAGTAACCTCAGCCTGATCTGTCTCAAACATGATTTACTCAATTATATGGTGTCAAATTCACATCTATTTGAGACTGCACATGTATTTAAGTTACCTTACTACAGAACATGACACACTAAATGGCAAAGATGTACCAAGTTAAGTGTCTGAGGGATCATACATCACAAACCTCTCAAATTTAGATTAACCACATGCAGTGCCTAATGAAAAAAAATCACTGAACTTAAATGATACTAAATAATTTAACTCAAAGTATCTTTTCCTTATCAGAGTTGTTAATAATAAAATTCTCCTTATTTGCACTATACTGTTAGAATGAAGTGATCCAGCTTTGTTGCTCCTCCACAAATTTACAAAGAGGAAGAACACATTGTAATTCTTTTCTTCCAAAGACTAAGTTATGAGAAATAGTCCTGTGCACTTACTAGGTACAGGCTAGACACCACTAAGTGGATAAGCATGGAGCCTGGCAATTCATACCCTTGGCTTTTTAGGGTGGTTTCCTTGTTTCCTGTCTCTCTTGTTATTCCAGAAAATGCATACTTACCTTGGCAGACTCTGCATCACACGGTACATAAAGCGTGCACGATACAGAGCACCTACTTAAAGAAACACACTGACCAACACACATTGTCAACTTGGGAAAAGGTTAACAACACAAATTGCCTTGCCTAGGAGCACATCTGCTGCCAGTCTGCTCTCCCTAGGTGTGCTGCTGATTACATTTTAAACTGATGGGCATTTGCAAAAAGCATGAGTCCCATCAGAGCTGCTAGGCTGTGAGGATTGATCTACTTCTGACCTCAGTTTGACCTCCCCCGAAAATCTGTTATTGGCATTCCCTTCTTTTGCCTCAGAGTCAGTTTCAACAGTTCAGATCTATTTCACATGCTGTAATGACAAAACAGAATGCAGTCTCTTGTGTTTCATATCAAACTAGGATCCTTCACTGAGCTGATAGCTCCATCAAGTATTTTTTCAGTGAAGGAAAACCTAGTCCAACTGACAAAAACTTACATGCTCTTGACGGTAACTTAGAATATTTAGAAGACAGACCACATGATTCTGTAACTCCTCTGCACGTTTAGCTTGCCAGTTTCAGCAAAGAACTAAAGCCCTGGGGCAAACAGCTACAGGATATTAATAAAGTCAGACAGACAGCTTTAAATGGGTTATTTCTTACAGTTATGATGAAAACCAGTTGAAGAGTAGCTGCTTATCTTCCCTGATTAATCCAACAGTTTTCCAAATACAGTGTCACCCCTAGTCTGAAGAGCTTCCCCTTACCCTAGTACACCTTCCACAGACCTGTGTACTGCCACATACATCCAACTCACATGCAACTGCCACATCACTACCTGCAAAAACACATCTGTGTCTGTCTTGGGCTTTTTCCCCCCACAAGTCATGGAAATACCTATATACAAACCTAAAGGAAACACTGGGATGTGCCATTCCCCCTTTACCTTTTCACTCCAAGAGATTAACACGTGTCAGTTATGCAGAACAAAAGTTAGTTAATACTTCTCATGCTTCACCAAAAGACCTGCAGTAATTAGGCAAATTTCAATCCACTTGCTGCCACTAACCATTTTGCTCCTGCTGTCACTTGCTCACATGCTAGACATCCTTGCCCTGCTGAAGTCCATATCCAATTTTAAGTGGAGATGCTGTTAACTCCACTCTAACTACTGAGAACATTGTACCATTTCAGCTTTATCCTAATGTCAGGCATTTTACTGTCACTGGAATGTTTAAAAGCACTAACACTGGTAAAAGAGAGAAAACAATTTAACAAAGATAATGTTAACAGCATGTAAATCTTGCTTGTGTTTCAGATGTTGCAATTTAAGATTAATTTCTAAGACTCAAGTTTAACTCAGAAAATCCTTTTTACTTCAAATCAGGGAATTTTTTACTAAGAATGAGCCACCTTAAGAACAGAAGAGGTTGTACATACCTTAGGTTCTAGGAAGTAGCCTTTGAAATACCGATACTGAACAGGGACTCCTCTAGGAAGCTCCACAGTAGCTTTCCATAATTGGCTGGGGAAAAAAGTAACAAGGAAAAAACAAACAAATCCAAAGAGTTTCAAAACACAGCTTAAGAGCCACCTCAGACATACAGCTGTCCTAAATGAGTCTAAAATAGAGTATATTGCTGCAAGAAAAGTTTTATACAAGGTAACTTAACCCAACGTGCACAAAGGACAGCAAATACTTAGCACTGAAATTGCACTTTCTGATCTACAGATCTGAAGTGCTCTATTGCAGCAAGAATTCCCAGCCTTATTTAACAGATGGGGAAAAGATGATGAAATAATTCAGAGATTAATCCAAGATCCCACAGCAAGTCACTGCCAGGATTATAAACACACCCTGGGAGCCCTGTTTTCCTGCTTCAGGCAAACAGCAACAGGCAGGGCATCATTTTAAGGAAACACTGAATCCCTCTG
The DNA here is from genome assembly GCA_013396975.1 of Bucco capensis. Classification (NCBI taxonomy): domain Eukaryota; kingdom Metazoa; phylum Chordata; class Aves; order Piciformes; family Bucconidae; genus Bucco; species Bucco capensis. Next base: position 271,836 of record VWZO01001378.1, read on the forward strand.
CTGCATTTCAACTTTCTTCATGCACTCATCTTTATACACATACAAACCACTTCAGTTTTACTTCAACTCTCTAAATCATCTCACCATCTCTTCACAGCCACAGTAATAATTTGTAAAGGTTAACAAGAAAGTAAGAACTAGGAACATCTAACTTGTAGTTACTCATCCACAGTAGGAATTACCCATTTCTTACTCAAAATGTCTACAATTCAACTCCTGAAACACACAAGCCATACTGGCAGAAGCATCATCTTTAATTAGAAAAACATACTCAAGTTAAATTCTTAGGCATGCTCCTAAGCATTCAAAATGTTCATGGGCAACACAAGAATCACTGGGAAGTTTTACTAATAGCATGTGTAGCTCAAGAGTTTGCCATCTCCAAGCCAGACTAAATGTGTTGCTCCAGAACTCCAGCTACTCCCAAGGCAGCAAATAAAAACGCCAACCCCCCAACTTACCGATCATCACTTTGCAGAACCACTGCCACTTGGGGATTCCAGTTTCCCAAAGCACTGCAGTTCCCACAGATTGCAAAAACCTCTCCTAAGGAAACCCCAAAGAAACAGAAAAGCCTCACAATCATCATTACTCAAGGCTGGTTTTACTAATTACATCCTACATCAAAGCTTCAAGTATTTTAAACTCTTTTGAGTTGAACAGAACAAAGTTCTCTAGAATTCACAGCAATAACCTAGAAAGCACAGCCAAGTAAGAGGTTGCTAGCATTATTCCCAAGACAACATAGCCAATTAATTTTCTTTCCAAGAGAAATGAAATGAACTTTGCTGCTATGCTTTCAGGCTTTTATTGGATATAAAAAAAATCCATGACAAAAAAAGCCATGAAATTGTCACTCTATCTACCCTAATGCATAAACACATAGGAAGAAAGAAATGATTTATTTTGCTCTTTGGACTGACAAGACAAGCACCTTCTATCTGAGGAAAACAGACAAGACAACCTTTGCACAGCCTTCTATTCAGTCTTCTTCTAGTTAAACCATTCAAAAAAGGAGAAAGCATGATTTGGGTACCTGGTACTGATGGTCCTCTGACTTCAAAAGTGACTTGAGAGGAGGTCATACTTGCAGAACTTGTGTCTCAGGACAGCTGAAATCTCCTACAGTGGGAGAAAGAACATACTGCATTTCAGGGACACTCCACTACAGCTGTGGTTACCCAAAGCAAGAGGAAACACAAATCCCACCACTTAGAGGGAAACAAGCCAGGAGTGATGTGACTGACTGAGAGTAGTAAAAATGGAAAGCTCTTTAAAAGCAGCAGCAGCCCCAGCTGCAGAAGGTCCTGTTGTAACACCAGCACAAAGCTACTAAATCAAACACTACATGCAAGTACCAAGTAGCATTCATCAGTCTGGAGTTGAATTTTTTACTTCAAACCCCTCTATTTTGACCAGTTTTGCTCCCAAAGAGACTACTGGAATTTAAGACATTTAAGATGATGACAAGCACTGATTTCTTTCTTGCTAAGCTATTCTTCAGCATCCTCTTCAAAACAGAAGAAAGGTTTCACAGCCTAGCACCAGCACCTTGAAAGAAAAAGGGGAAGAAGCCATGACAGATGTGAGCTCTCTGCTGTCACAAGCAGGGAGTTCTTCAGCCACTGGAAGCACCAAGCAGCCTTCAAATCAGCACAGCAAGAAGGGACTGCCTCAATTTATTACTTGATGGAAAAAAAGCTGGCAGAATCTCACTCTCTCCAGTACAGCAGTAACACTACTGATGTAAAATGTCCTTTAATATTGTTTATGCAAGTAGTAGTCAAAGTCCAAGTCCAGATGGGCTAACTAGACTCACTGCCATCATCCAAGTATATTCCTTTGGACACAAGCTGCCAAATAATCATAATTATATGCAAAATTAACTTTGCAATGCTCTCAACTAATCCCTTTATATCACTATGGTGCTGTTAGGTTTTAGGGGTTTGTTTTGTTTTTAAAAAACCAAGCAAGTAGAATGTTTTTATTGCTATTTTTGAACTGGACACAAGCACTTTATTTCAGTACAATCCTGGTCAGTAATCCTTTAGGAACAGCTTTAATAATAATGACTAGAAGAACTAATGGCACTAGAGAATAATCTGCCTTTTGTTAGCTCTACTACAAACCCTTGTTTCAAACAGCACAGGGCAGCTGAACAGATGCCCTGAACTCAAAGAAAAGCTAAAGTCAGTCAGATATCAAGCAGGAAAAACACAACACCCAAGCTCATCATCCATCCTCAGTCCTCCCAGGCAATCAGAAAGTTAGTTAAGGTCTGATGTTTAAACACCTACAATTTCCCTTCTGGCTCTTCTCTCAATCTATTCCTTTTCTACCTACTTACAGTTCTTTTTCTCTTCCCTTATTTCCTTCTCCATATCAAGGGAGAAGACTTTTCAGTGGTATAAGAACAGCAAGAAAATGGTAGCAATAGATGTTCTGCTCACATATTCCACTTCTGCATAGAATTTTTTTTACAAGTAACATTTCTGTAAACAATAAAATCCCATACTACTGAAGCTAGAAGCAAGCACAGTTGAAGAGGGTACATACTCTTTATGGACTCTGACACGTGTGCCATTAGGTGCTCTGCATGTCAACAGTGACACCTTCCAGCATTTATTTTTAGCAGTTATTTATAGACAGAGAAGCTCAGCATATTTCAGGGCTGAAACTAAAATTGGACTTGTGAAACTGGTGCAGCATGACACAAAACACTCAGCTGAAAGCAGAGAATACAGACTACTAATGTGCATTTATGATGACACTGAATATTTGAGGGCTTTGGCTGTGTTTCACCAACTGTCCTTCCTTCCACACCCTTTAATTGAAAAGGTAGAGGGGAGGTGAAGCAGGCAAAAATGCCTTACAGGTAGGTGACAGCCAAAGCCTGAATCCAGTTCCTCAATCAAGAAACAGGCTTTTGCCCTGTGAAAAAAGCTGTTTCCAAAGCTGATGCAACATGACTCAAAATTAGACTTGATGAAAACCAGCATGTCTATCTTACTCCATCACTTAACCACCCATCTGTTCCTAGAGAAAAATCTGAAATCCTGTTAAGTCCATAAAGCTTTTAGCCAATCTGGCAAAAACTGCGTCCCTCCCTGCAAGCCATTTCTGGCCCTTTCTAAAATGCCCAGCAAAAGAATGCTACTTTTCTATAGAACAGTAATTATTTGTAGGGAAACTGATAAATTGACTTTGTAAAGTTGTCAAAAGGCATTTTATCTCCAAGACCTACTCAAAGAGATGTGTATCAGGAGAAGAAAAACTCTACACCAAACATAGGCATGATTTTTCTAGCAGAACTACAGCTACTGCACTTACACTCATGTTCAGGGTCAAAGTACAACCCTTTATTCTGAAGGAATATCTTTTCTAGCAGAGCACTGTATGTAAACACACAGCAAGTTAAAAATAGGTCTGCTCTTTGTTAATGAATCAAACCTAGGTTGTGTACTATCATGCTCTGATAAAGCATTCTGTACTTTCAATAAATGATAAAAAATGCTTTATTTAGGGAGCAAAAAAAAGCATGAGTTTAGCTGTCTAGTACTGATGGTTCCTGAGAAGAGGGAGTAATTTAATTCCTAGATGGAAATGGCAAAAAACCCTAAACAACCAAACTCTCTGACCAGCAGGTGTCAGGAGATCTTTCGAACCCTATGCTCCTTCGGATTTTCAGCACTGCCTCACCAAAGCAGCTGGCACAGGACAACAACATCCTCTCTGCTCCCCAGTCCTGTGAAATTGAGCTGCTTGGGAGAATGGAAAGAATCCTCAGCTCACAGAGGACTGGCTGTCCACTCAGAGGAAATTAAACAAGTTAGAGCAGTTATATTCAAAATGTTAAACTCTTCCTAATCAGAAAACATTCATAAAGTTCACCAAGTAGATTCATGAGCTAGAAGTCCTTATGCAACAACCATTTTTAAGCAATCTCTGAGTTCTAAAGATCTGCTGTAACTACATGCATCTAGTGTGGGGAGCAAACAATTGTCCTTCTTCCTCTGTCCCACTTCTTTTGGTCAGCTTTTAAGAACTGCAACTCAAGGCAAGCAAGCAATAAACACTTGAATCTCTGCCATTTACTCATGGGAAAAAAGGTCTCACCTAGGTAGATATTCATACAATGGTATCAGCACTTCACTACAAAACAAGATTAAGTGTTTGCTCCTGCTTTTACATGAGAAACATATTCTTTCCCTCACCATGTCACAGTTCAAGTCTCTCTCATGCTCTCCTCCTACAAAGCAAATCTTTCCTTACCCTGGAGGTTTCCCAACGAGATGGTGACTACATAGCAGCTGCACTCCGAGTCGTGGGGCTGTGCTGCCCTGCCCTGCCTTCAAAGGCTTGCCTCGGGTAACCCTGCCCATCAGCCAAGCTCACTGCAGAAAATAGGCTGCCTGCAAGGCTTACACAGCAGGGGCAGGATCAACAGCCCAGGAGGGAGGTCATGTGCAACCCTGCCCCAAGACAAAGCTCTCCTGGTGGTCTTAGAAAGGAAGAAACTAGCAATCTTGCAAACTCTAGAAATCCACTTAACCTGCCTCAAAAGAAAAACAAAGATTTTTAAATACAGCATCCTGCAGGTTGAACACAAGTGAAAAAAATGTACTTTTTGTTCTAATACTGCCTGTAAAGCTTCCCTTCCACAATTTTCTCCTCCTCATAGGCATCAGAAGGAGTACAAGAGCAGCAGGAGTTAATGTACTTCCCTAAACAATAGGGGACCCAAGCTCTCTCCTCCTGATTCTAGAAGCTGCAGGTACACAGATGCACTCAGAAAAGAAGGCACTGCAGACTCTCCTTCTGGCATAACACCATCAACTATTAATGTACCACAAAATATCATAGCTTGCCTCTAAAATGAAGTAGCAAAGGTCATCATGAATGGGGAAAAGCAAGGTAATTTCTGGTTGTAGTCAAAAATATACCAGAACATGGACTTAATTCCAAGCTTGAAGTTCATTTGACTCTTCTGGCTTACAGGTCTGGTGGCATATAAAACCCCTTCATGATTCTTCAGCTTTGGTAGGTTATTCCACCTCCCCTCTTAGTCCTCTTAACCTTTTCAATGTATTTTAAGAGGTCTTGGCTGTTTGCTATTCTATGTCTTATATTCAGTATTTCAGGCTTAGATAAATACACACCAAGTCATCTGGGAAAATCCTGGAATATAATAGCCTAGCTTGCAAACACTCAATGGATTTCAGACTCATCCAAATTCACAGCACTCAAAGCCAGATGACGCATTCTCTCTCAGCACAAGGGAGATTTTTAACAGCAATTCCAATAGGTTTGGGAGGCTCTGGCTTCTAACACTTTAAGGGCAATGTCTGAGATGATGTGATCATTTTTTCCTAATGCAGAGATTTACAGGCCTGAAAGCCTTGAGTTTTCTTTTTTGTTGTATGGACAGAAGGCTTTCAAAATTAGGCAGGAAACACTTCAGGCTACTATATTAAGATAGAGCTGAATGAAAAGCTGATTTTACCAACTGTGAGTTGGCTGTAAAGGCTGGATAATGGTTGGTTATACTTAGCAGTAGAAGGAAAAATATGCATTGACATCTAACAAGGGTAGAGGGGAGACAACCAGAGCATGCCTGGGGAAATTCTGCACTAGCTTTCCAAATCAGCAGGGCCTGCAGGGAAGATTTCTACTGAAAACAATCAGAACAAAACAACTTCAAAATTAAAGGAGAAGCCAAATGCTGCCCTTCCAATAAACAAGGGGAATGCCAAGTTTTGCAAGTTCTAGCCTCTCTAGGATGCATCTAAAGGACTCTCAAAAACAACTTAGTTTCAGCTCCTAGAAGCTAGATGACCCAGATCATATGAGACCTTGACCCTTTGCCTGTTAATTACATACCTGATTAGTAAGAATAGTTGACAACACCTGGATTTTATAAGCAGGTCAGAGGATATGCTTGTCAGTTCACTAATGACTTAATGATCTTAAAGGTCTTTTCCACCCTTAACAATTCTAACAATGGGAGGAGAACTTTTATAAACAACATTACAGCATCAACTTCTTCATTTTCACCCAACCAACCAGAAGGTTCTTCCTGACCCCTCCTTTCCCCCTGCACCTTGACTGTGTGAGAAAGGACAACCACAAAGTCAGCAGCTCATACTGCATTGCAGTACTAATACTGGACAGAAAACAAACTTGCATACAAGACTGGACATGGTCTTCTGACTCAAAGGCAGGAATTTTACCAGTAGAGTTATACTGATGTTTAGAAAGAAGCAAAGTGAGTAATATTTCTAAAAGAGCATCCCATTAGTATATAGCAACAGAGAAAAATCCCAGAATCCCAGCACAGTGAGGGTTGCAAGGGACCTCTGGAGATCATCTAGTCCAACCCCCCTGGCAGAGCAGGGTCATCTACACCAGGTTGTCCAGGATTACATACAGGAGGGTTTGGCTCCAGAGAAGAAGACTCCACAACCTGCCTGGGCCAGTGCTCTGGCACCCTCACAACAAACAAGTTTTTCCAGTTTGTGCCCATTGCCCCTTGGCCTGTCACTAGGCACCACTGAGCAGAGTCTGGTCTCATCCTCTTGTCCCCTGTACCCTTCAGGTATTGATAAACACTGAGCAGATCCCCTCTGGCTCTATTCTTCTCCAGGCTAAGCAGCCCCAGGGCTCTCAGGCTTTCCTCCTGCCAGAGATGCTCCAGCCCCCTCAGCATCTTCCTAGCCTCTGCTGGACTCTCTCCAGTAGTTCATTGCCTCTCTTGAACTGGGGAGCCCAGAGCTGAACCAAATACTCCAGCTGTGGCCTCACTAGGGCAGAGTAGTGGGAGAGGTGAACCTCTTTTGACCTGCTGGTCACACTTTTTTTAATGCACCCCAAGTGATCACTGGCCTCAGCTACAAGAGCATATTGCTGGCTCAAGACACTACTTTCAGGATGAATTGAACTACCCGTTTGCAAGACCAAGCCAGCTCTGGTAATCAAACACAAGATCCTTATCTGACATACTGCATTCATCTATACTGCTTTGTTTATAACAACAAGAACTTAATGGTTTTCAGCATTTCTTAACTACTTGTCCACAGAGCAAACTCTTCTGTCTTAGCTATGTCACAGCAGTTTTGCAGTCAAAGCTCTTGAGGAAGGCAAGAAGTGGCTGGGGCATAGTCACAAGCAAACCAGAACATGCTGGAGTGTTGTTCATTAACTTGTGGCTGGCAAGGCCTTAACCAGCTAGTAATTTAGCTCTTTGTGATCATACTAACACTCCTCACTTGGAAATGACACAGACAAATTACACATACAATGCTCCGTATAGCTCTCATTATAATAACAAACAACTTTAACGGATTTTCAAGGGCTGTATCCATTTTACTGAGGAGGAAGGTGCTTTACTAAGAGATTAATTATGGGGCAGTTTAGACTAGTAGCTTCTATTCAAGACAAACTGATTTTGTTCATATTTTGTTCCCCTGATTCTTTTACTGTTTTCTAGTTATTTTACACACAGCAGTGCTAGAACAGAAACACATATACAGACCTACAAGGAAAAACATATTTTATGATAAAAAAATAATTCTCCTTTTCATCAATTTCACCAGGCTGATGTCCAACTAACAGTGTGTGTTGCTTCAACACCCTGCAAGATACTGACTGAAACGGAAAAAAAAAAAGAAAGAAAAACAACAGGGAAATCAATCTGTGCCTCCGGGAAGGAAGGAAGCAGGTAACAAGTTGCCTGGATTTGCTTTATTGTCCCCGGGAGATTAAGAATAGCAGAACATTAGCGGTTAGCAGTGTTAGCATGTTCCTTTAATCCAAAGCAGAGGCAAGGGCAGTGCACGGCAGAGCCGCTATCCTCCACAACACCCGTCCGGTGCCGCAGGGTCCCCAAGCCTCCGCACCTGCCGGGCGCTCTCAGGAGACTCACAGAGCGCTCCCTCCCGGCCGGCTGCCGGGCCGGGCCAAGCCTCCCTGCTACTTACATAATGCGACAGCCGTATTATGCGGGACCGCCCCAGGCGAAGGCTTTCAGCGGTGAGGTAAACAGATAAGAACCGGCCACGCTCACCGGGGGACGCTCCGGGCGCAACCGCCGCAACGCCGTGTGGCAGCTCGCTCAGCCCCGCACCATCCCTGCCCTCCGCTCGCAACGCCCCAGCCGCCACCCTCCGAGGCAGCCCGCGGGAAGAGCGGCGCCGCTCCCTCAGAGCCCTCCCCGTACCAGAGCGCAAACTGACCCCTCAAGGGCCGCGTCCCCCACCCCACCTCAGGGCGATGCACCGACCGGTCCCTGCCACCGCGACACTAACCGGGCCAAGAGCTACTGCCAGCTCCCAAGCGCTTTGTGCGTGGCTGCGGGCAGCGGCACCGGGGCTGACGAGCTGGCTACCCTCCTCCCACCGCCGGGATCCGCCTGCTAGCGCGGGGTGCGGCGGAGAGGAGGGGGCGGCGCGGGCGCCAACCGGTTCCAGCTGCCCCCGGCCGAAACGCGGAGGGGCGGAGCGGAGGCGGTACCCCACGTGACCACGCCGCCGCGTCACTCTCGGCAGCTTGGGCCAATGAGAGGCGAGCGGCAAGGGCAAGGGGAGAGCGTGCCCTTTCCTCGAAAGCGGCGGGCAGGGCTGGGGCGGGGCCTGAGGAAAGGGGGCGGGGCTAAGGCCAGGCGCGGAGCGTGAGGGCAGCCCGAGGGCGCCGAGGGGCAGTAGCTCCATCCTCCCCTCCTCGCCTCAGCGACAGGCAACGGCCGGTTCCCCGCATCGCGAACCACCGAAGGCTGAACACCGTCACCCCGGTAACTACCGCGGAGAGAGCGGCACAGCTCCCTTAACGTCCTCCACGCGCTGGGGAGGCGCGAAACGACACTCTCCTCCTCTCCCCCGCTTTAGGCCGCAGGTCTCCTCAGGGGCACGCACCGGGACTAACCTGGCCGAGTGCTGCTCCCAGCTCCAAGCACCTTGTGCTGGGCTGCGGGCGGGGCTGGCGGCCCTCCTCCTCCCGCTGCTGGGGCCCGCCTGCCAGCACAGAGGGGAGGGAATGGGTGGTGCGGGCGCCAACCGGTTCTGGCTGGCCCCAGCCGAAAAGGGAAGGGGCTAGCTTATGTGACCATCCCTCATTAACTCGTAACCGCCCATGGCTGCGGTCCCGCCTCCCCGTCGCGACCAATGGGAAGCGAGCAGGAGGGGCGGGGCCTTTCCTCGAGAGCCTGCGCCTGGGCGGGCTGTGCCCTGGGCGCGCTGAGGGTGCCGAGTGTGAAGGGGAGTGGGGTAGGGGCATTATCAGAAACAGGCCCACTGTGCAATGACATTTTCTCTTTAATATATATACTGTAATGCGATATCCGCTGGTTTGCTGTGTGGATGAGTTAGCAATTGGTCAGGGAGTATAGAAGCACATCAGGGAGGTGGGGGCTGAGAATTAAGCAGGAAGGTAAGGCTAGAGTGGGGAAATCTAGAAGGTAAGCAGAAGGTGTGGAGGGAGGAAATGCTGCTTTAGATTTGTAATAGCTCAGCTTTCTCTTTGACCAGGTAGATTATTGCCTAATACAAGGACTAGGTGTACTGGTGGCAAATACACCAACAGAGGAGAAAGGTGAACAAGAGCATCACTTACATATAGATTACATAAATGTAACAGTAACCCTTTATGTAGCTACTCTTAAAAAATATCCATTTTATAATATAAAAAGAACAGCTATTTCACTTTCTCCTGCAGAAAATTCAGTCACTTTCAGACACTGTTAGTTTTCATCTATAATCTGGCACCAGTGGTAGACAATGTTACAACACAAAAATCTTCCCCAAGTACTAATATAACATTGCAGAAATGAGGTTTGGATTAGAAATTACACATAATATAGTCCTGAGGGTGCCTGAGCATGATTTGCTTCTTGATCTAAGCTGGTTGATGGTTTCTGAAATGAAACATGTGGAAGATCATTTTTAGGGTGAAACACCTAAATAAAAACCTAACATACCCCACCATCAAAGCACCACCCACATTTCAGCTGGCCAAAGTTGGTCACAAATATGAAACTTGTTAGCTTTTAAATGTAACTAAAACAAGTTATTTAGTAAGTTGTATGTGTATATATAGCTTAAGTTATATAGTAGGTTATATACATATATGTGGTATTCTGTGAACTCCCAGCTCTATCTGCATGCCAATTACAAACCATTCTCTTGTCTTCTTGCCCAAAATCTTTTTATGTTACAATCTCTATCTCATTGTCTCTGAAACTACTCAGCACCTCCCATGCTCCTTTTGCCAGCAGCACCCATTTCACTGTGTCAGAGGCAAGGGTGGTGAGCAAATGAAGAACAGCAGTGGGTGTGGAATATGATACAGATAATGTTGATTCTCTTCTTCTCCCCTCCCTTCTTTACCTCTCTTCTTTTTTCCCTCCCTTCTTTTCATCTCAACAACAAGGAGGAACACTTGCCCTAGGCTAAGGAGAGGTGAGGGTTTGCTATGACAGGAGGAAGGTTTGACTCTGCTGCAGTTCAAACTCCCAATTCAAAGGTCATATTTATGTTTTAAATGAAGTGTGAGGCTAAACTTTATGCTCTGCCAGATGACAACAGTAGTGATGCAAGTGCTTCCTTTGGACTCTGCAGGTCAGGGCTAGCAGTGTGGTGGTGCCCAGTGATTTCTGAGGAGGACAGTGGTGCCACCTGAGAATTTAAAATGTCCAAAAATGAGAGATATTTTTAAAAGGCTAATAAGATACAAACCAAGAAAGTTTTTGGAACAATTCTGCCTCTTCTTCTCCTTGCTGGGAGGAAGTAAGAACTCCCATCTCCAACCTTCTGGAGATGCCTACAGACGTATGTAACTGTAAAGATGACAACATCTCTTGTTTTACAAAGCCAGATTTACTTGTAACTAGGTTGTTGCTCCAGCTGAGCCTGACAGCTCTCTTCAGTAGCTGTCTTGACATGAAGCTGTTCACAAGTTTGCCATTCAGATTGTGGTCAGAGCTTTAAAAATGAAGAGGAGCCACTAGGAGAGTGTAAGATGGGTGATAAATGGCACACTGTACAGCTGAGCAATGCCTAGCATTTGTGTAATAGCAGCAGAAACTGGTTTATCAGGTTCAACCCAGCCCTGCAAAGGATAAACTTATGAAACAGAACAAAACCTATTGGATTATTGGTTAGTTTTCTCACCAAAAAATAGTACCAGTACTAATGGTAGCAAAATACAAGCTGCAAAATCTAGGCTGCAGCTGGTGTGAGGCAGTGAGATCTCAAAGCTTGTTAGTTGTCCCCAGCTCCTCTCAGCCATGAGACCAACAGAGGTCAAGGTGTGCCAGGGTACTGGCCTGGTCCCAAGGCTATGTGCAAGAGCAGCACAAATACAGCTACAGACAGACAGAGGACTGACAAACTGAGGTGTGTAAGGCTCTGTTTGGTTGGTGCTGGCAGCTTTGCCAGTGAGATTGCAGCCAAGAAACTCAGCCACTGTTCAGAATCTAGGAGAACTGCATGTTGCTGGAAAATAGCTGCTGAAGGAGTAACCCTCTGTGCTGTCTTCCAGCTCTTCCTCTCCAGACCTGACCCTTTGGAGATGTCAGGTTAAATAACAATTAAAAGAATCCATGGGGATTCTCCCAGGTGACTAGTGATAGGACAAGAGGAAATGGCCTCAAGTTGTGCCAGGGGAGGTTCAGGTTGGCTGTTAGGAACAATTCCTCTCCTGAAAGGGTTATCAAGTGTTGGAAGAGGCTGCCCAGGGCAGTGCTGGAGTCACCACCCCTGGAGAGTTTCAGAAAATGTGTCAACATGGCACTTGGTGACATGGTTTAGTGGCATGGGGGCTCAGAACATGAACAGTGTTCATGCCTTAGCATCTGATGACACTTGAAAGACTTTCTGGAGACTAAACCTTCACCTTTGTTCAGTGGATTTAGAACCAGAAAATGGCACCTGCAAAATCCCCTTCTTTCTACCCAGGGATGGGATTACTGGGAAGGTTTTGAGCAGAGTGAGTTGATCCTGAGGCTTGGCAAGCTCTACCTTGCCTCAACAAACTGTTGTGTTAGCTTTCTAATTCCTTTAACCCATGGAACTTATTCATAGAATCATAGAATGGCCCAGGTTGGAAGGGACCTTAAAGATCATCTAGTTCCAACCCCCCTGCCATGGGCAGGGATGCACACACTAGACCAGGTTGCCCAGGGCCACATGCAGCCTGGCCTTGAACACTGCCAGGGATGGAGCAGCCACAACCTCTCTGGGCAACCTGTGCCAGTGCCTAACCACTCTCTGGGTAAAGAACTTCCTTCTAATCTCCAATCTAAATTTCCCCTCCTTCAGTTTATAGCCATTCCCCTTTGTCCTAGATCTTCTGCAAAGGATCTTGACCCAAGCCAGAGGTCAGACTGAATTAAATCAAAGTAATTGAAAGGACAATAAATGCACCAGAGTCTGACATTCTGAAACACAATTTGTGACTTATGCATAAGGATCCTTGCCTCCAGCTGCAGAGCAGAGATAAACATTCATTTTTTCACACTGTCTAAAGGCCAGAAGGGAATCATTCAATTAGAGCAGGAAAGGAAATAAAAGAGAGAGAGAGAGAAATTCCTGGAAAAAATACACAATAGGAAAGGATACAATTTAAATCCAAAGTAAGGAGAAGTGACCTTAATGTGTTGTAACTACTCAGTCACTTATTTCCTGTTTATTTCTGTTTACTTCGTTTAGCAACATGCTCCAGACCTTTAATGTTTTCTCATCTAAAGAAAGGGTTGTGGTTTGTTGTGTCCAATCACTTCACACACAGCAGATGTTGCTGCAAAAAATCCATATTCAGAAAATCCCTTTTTTGTTTCCAGAAGGAATGCAAAACCAAAGCAAAGATATCTTGGTTTTCCAACTCTTGCAGTTGCACAAAATGACTTCACTGCTCAGAAATGAGTTTGCATTTATGGACTGAGTTAAAACACTAGTTTTATAAAGGTCTTTTAAAATGAAATATTACAGATTCTGGAGCTCAAGAAGTCAAACTGTCAGCATCTTTTGCCCACTTGTGTGTTTTAAAGAGTAATTTCATGCTGCAGCAGTGACACATGAGCTTTGCCTCTCCTGTCCTGACAGTGCGCCTCGTGTTCTAGGGCATTAAGAAGCTGTTCTGTGCTGCTGGAAGGGTAAGTGGCAAGATGGGACAGAGCTGTTTCTAGAGATCAGTAATAAAATCCCAACTAAAAGTGGCGTAATAAAATAGCTACTTTCATTACGATTGGAAAAGACCTCTAAGATCATCAAGTCTAACACCCTCATGCCACTAAACCATATCACAAAGCTCCCAGCACAGACCTCACTTGGTCATTATAGCCCAAAACTAATGGATGGATTCAGAATGTGCCGAAAGCAGGGAAATAGAAACACTCAGCCTAGTCATCTAAACCTCAATTTTCTTGGGGGAAATTGGACAAAAGCAATTAAGCATGCTAAAAACTAAAAAGCAATATTGGCACTAGCTGAGAAGATAGAAGAGAGAGTGACTTGCACAGAAGAACACTGAGCTCCTTCCAAAACTTTATGCCCTGGGTGATGTTGTCACCTTTATTTATCACAGATAGGTTACAAGCTCAGCCATAATTTTCTGGACAGTATCTATATTTAAATAGAGCTGTGGCTTTGCCTTGAGAACAGCTTTGCTCACAAGCTCAGGAAGCAGTAAAGCCTTGTGCCTTATGGCCATCCTGACCATTATCTGCCTAGTTCTCAGCGGTAATTAGTGGCTGGAATTTCTTACTTTGTTTACTCTGTACTTTATCTCAGGGCTCCATCCTCCAGCCCCTAATTGTGTTGTGATCCTTGTGTTCAATCAGAACATTGTGTTTGCACAATGGCAGCTTATTCCTATGAATCAATGATGAACTGGAAGGCATATGGACAAGTCCCTCCACTCCACTTGGCTGTCCCCAGCTCCAGAAGTCATTAGTTCCTTGCTAAAGGCCTGATCCAGCATCTGTATCCATCAACAAGCAGGTGTTGACCTCAGTAGGCTTTAATCCTCTATTCTGTCATCCTCTGAGACTTGGGAGAGACTTCCACATTGAATGCTTCTTTCCTGGAGGACAAAGGCTGGAAATATTGTGGAGACAGTACCCACAGCTGTCAAGGAGGAAAGGACCTTCTCCTCATCCCAGGGCAGCAAAACCTACGAGGCCAATGCATGTCAAATGTAGCATGTTCCTAGTGTTTTGCTGAATCCAAGAGCTTCATTCCTAAGTGGCAGCAATTTCCAGAGGCTCTCACTTACTCCCCTGTGGCAATTTCTCTGATTTCCCATGTTTTCTGTGAAGGCAAGTCCTGGAGCCCTCCTCCAGGAGAGTCCTGCCATGAGTGAATAACTCACCTGGCAGCAAGCCTGGCCCCATAAAGCATCTTCTGAACCTTTTCCCAGGAAGCAGTTTGAGGGATGAAGCCACAGCTGCATGCTGCTCATTTCTTTCTCCTCTTCCCTGCAGGGTATTCCTGGTGCCTATACTGTGCTACACACATCACTGGGAGCCAGCCCCATCCAGGAGGAGAGCAGCTTGACCAGGGAAAACTTGAAAAGGAAGGGAGAGGACATTAAGGTAATCAGGCTGCTAGATTATTTGGCACATTGGGCTTTCTCCAGTGTTTATACAGGTTAAAGGAGCTATTCTCCATCAGTCCTAGACAATGAGCTCTAGGTGGCCATGGTTGAGCAGGAATGTTGGCCCAGAAGACCTCCAGAGGTCTCTTCCCACCTCTGTGAACTCAGAGCTAGCTAGTGCAGGTGTCCCTTTGCAGGGGAAAACTCTCAGCTAGTCCATGAAGTCCAAGGAGCAGTGGTGTTCCCATCTGTGCCCACAATGCCAGGAGAGAGTGTGTTTAGGAAGAGGACTGGAGCTCTGCTACCTTTTAGGCAGTGACCTGGGGAGGTGGTACTGGTTCTGGGGAGACAGAGGAGTGAATTCAGGAGTAAAGGAATCCGTTTCAGAATGTGGCTCAGACACCAGAAGGATAAGCTCCATCTGGAAAGGCAGGTAGAGCTAAATGACCATGTATGTTCCAGAAGATAAGAAGGATGGAAGAAATGGCAGGGTTTAAATTTGACACTAGCACAAGCCATGGTGTTGGTGATTAATATAGAAAATAGAAACAGTACATTCCTTTTTAGATCTTAATACTGTTTTTTGGTGTGTGCATGCTTCATGTCTCATGATCCTGCAGGTCTTTTCCAGCCTTGGTGATTCTGTGTCACTTTTACTGCACTTGGGAAGTAATTATTATTGTTTACATCAGCCATTGCCTTGCAATTATTGTGTTACAAGAGCAAGTCCTAGGCAAATCAATGAGTTATAACTGTGTTTTTTCCTTCTAAAGCATCTAATCTCTATGTCCTCTCTTTCTTGTGGTGTGATAAAGTCTTGTACAAAGGCAAAACAAAGCTTAAAGTTGGAAAACAAGTGGATATTTTGGGAGAGCTGAGTTGGGAAGGGCCTGTATTTGTCTTAGGTCATATTTCCAGTGCAATGAACAGACAATGTGACCTTCTTATTTACCCAAACAAAATGCCACAACCTGTTTTGCACTTCTAAGTTACCTAACATAAACCACAACAGTATCTTGGCTAAGTATAGCAGAGGATGCCTGGGGTGTGAAGGCTGGCTGAGAAGGGAAAACCAGAGAGCACAGATAGGATAGTCTTCAAATGGAAGAGGCAGTGCTCCTAGGTTTAAATGTTTCAAGATTTTAAACAAGAAATCCTAAGACCAGTCTCTCAATCCAAAATACTTGTGCATTTTCTTGCTTACTGGTCAAAGTGGTGAAGAATGGTTTATTTGGAGTTTGTAATGTAAAGGGAATTTGGTAAAAATCTCTGGAAAAGAAATCACTTGTCTCCAATTCCATGGTATACTGTTCCTCAGAGAGGAAGTGACATTCTCCTGGCACACTTTTAAATAACCAGTCAGCATCAGCACTTCTTTACCAGCTGAGTGGCACAGGCTTAGCCCAAAACAGGAAACAGATTCTTGCCTAAGTGTTGCTGCAGAGAAGTTGCTAAGCCAACACTGGCAAGATCTGGAGGGTATTAGTTTGGTGTGATAATACTTGGAATAGGTGTTTGGGGCACCTACAGCAGTCCTCAGGAGAAACCATCCCTTGGTTTCTGGAAGGTGATCAAGAAAAGGTCTGAAATGTTGTCTGCTAGGCAAAAAAAGTTAGGGATAGACTTTAAAAACCCATCATATGCTCCTTTGGTCCTGAGCTGGAGTGCTGGTGAAAGACTGCAACCTTGGCAAAGACCACTTTGAGGAGTGCTCAACATCTCCTGGTGAATTCAACAATTCTCCTTGGTTTTCATCAAAACCTTAGTCTTCTTCCCATTGAGCTCACTGGCAAAACTCCCTCTGCTTCCAACATGGACCAGGACCAGCACCAAAACCACATGCTGCCTTAGCCAAGCCTTGCCATGGGGCTGTGTTGCTGAATTGCTCTCCAGTGCAGTTCCCAGAGAGGTCTGCACAATTCCCAAATGGAAAGAAACTGAGATTTTTTCCCAGCAAACAGTTCAGCTCATTAGGTTATTTACACAGGGGTTGCAGTCTGAGGGACACAATGGGGAAGGAAATAGATGAAGATAGAGGCTGAAGAGGCTAAAGTATACACAGAGAGGGGAAAAACTAAGACAAACCCAACACGCTTTGAACCCTTTGTTTGCTTTTGTTGTCTGTCTACACATCTTTGGAGTTCTGCTGACAGCAGTTAAAGCTACAATGATGATAAGGTCTTATATTTTCTTGTCAGTGTGGAAAGGGTTCAGATGCCAAGTTTAAGCCCACAAGCATAACATCAGCAGCAGCATTTTTGTGTTCCCACCATACAAAACAAAGGCAGCTATATTTAGAAATAGATTTTCTTGTGTTCAAAAAGCAGGGTCTCTCTGTCCCTGGGAAACAGCTGCCAGCTGATCTTCTCATCCTTGCAGAGCAAGGGAGCAGTGGCAGCCTGGCTGGCCAGCTTTAGGAGAAGAATTGGAGCAGCCAGACCTAGGTCAGTGCAGTTCAAACCACTGATTATAAAAATGACCATTTTGTGTATTCAGGGAAGCCATGACTGCTTCCTTGAGCAAGAATATCAGCTACAGTTTCCTGAAGTCACATAGATATTTTACACCTCACAGGAAAAAAAAAACCCTCAGGCACTCAAGGATCTTGTCACGCTCATCCTAGGCACAACACAGGCCACAAACATCCTTTTACATGAGCTTACTTAGACTCAGGAGCCTAGACTGTTGGCATTTCAAGTAAAGACAGATGAATCTCCCCTTCTGCTCCATGAAACCCAGCTCATTGCAAGCATGAACTCAAGCTTTCCCAAGGTCAACTACGTCCTTGTCAAGTGCTCAGGGAGCCAGTTTCCAACAAGCAAGCTGGAAGAAACTAGCTTCTGTTCTAAGGAGATTATCTTCAACAAAGATTTGTCATGCTGAAGTCCAGAAAAGGCTACAGCCAATGCACATGTTCCTGTGACCCAGTTACCTTCAGGAAACCCAAGCAGGATTCTGGCTTCCAGCTACAGGATTGCAGCTGAGCATTAAGCTATAGTCGCCCATAATTAATTTATTCTCCTAAAGGGTGATTGATAGTAATTTTTTTTTTTGCTCCAAAGTAGCAGCCTAATATTGCTGCTGCTTTTAATTAACTAGCCAATGGGAGGCAGGATGAGGAGACATTTCATACAGAAGTTAATTAATGCTCTGACCTAGTTTAAAGTGTTGCTTAAGTGGAAATTGGGGGGAAGTTGACATCAATCTGGTATGAGTCCTCTCATCTGAGCCACAGCACTGAAATTAGCAACCTAGGAGAAATTAGTGAGCACATAAGAACTAAGGAAGTGAGCCAGGAGAGGAAAAAAACTTTACTGCTCAAACCAGGCACCTGCTTTATGGCTGAGCTCAGGGCATGGGATGGGTTGTCTGGGTTCTGCTGCTTAGCCAGGAGAGCACCAGGCTGGCTGAACTGTGGAGTGGCACCAAGGCAGTGCCTAGCATGTGGGAACAGAGCTCAATACTTTTGCTCAGTGTTCTTACCAGCCTTATTCCTGGGGGACAGTATTTTGCACCTCCTAGAAAATGTTCTGGCTTTCAGAAGCATCCTGGTGATAACTAGTTGTCTCTTTAATGAAACTATAACCATCTTTGACTTTCATCCTTTTATTGTTCCCAGATCTGTTTTAATCTCCTGGAAGTGTTCAGAAAACATGTAGCTGTGGTGCTCGGGGCCATGCTTTAGTGGGGAGCATGGTGGTGTTGGGTGGATGGTTGGCCTCAATGATCTCAGAGGTCTTTGCCAGCCATAATGATTCTATGAAGCCTGTGTGTCTCAGATTATTCACTTTTGCTTTGATTTCTTTTCCCATTACTGAAAACAAAGACGCTTCAGGATTTTATTGACTCTTTTTGTTTGTATGGGAAATAAAAGATGATTTATCTGACTGCTCATCTGTAAATTCTTCCTGTCCAAGCAGATTTCTCCTCATCTCTGACAATCAGGGCCCTCTGTCCCACAGCTGTTTATAAGCACCTAATCCCTTTGGTAAATGGGTGCCAGTGAATGCAGGACAGTCATTATTGCCTTAGTATTCTTCATGGGCTGTTTTGCTTGGCACTGCCCCTGTCTTGAAAAGTTAGCCATTGCAACAGGCAGAGCAACTGCACTGTGGGAGAAAGGAGGTTTTAGTTCACTCCTGAACTAAAACTAAACCAGGGCAACCTGGTGTAGTGTGTGGTGTCCCTGCCCATGGCAGGGGGGTTAGAAGTAGATGACCTTTAAGGTCCCTTCCAACCTGGGCCATTCTATGACTCTATGACTAGGCAGGTGCGCTAAGTGGTTCCTGGCAGAGGCTCTTGCCCTTGGCACCCTGACTGAAGGCATGGGGTTGCTTGGCTCTGTCTGCACACACTCGCGTGGATGCTACATGGCTTGTTTGCAGATCCTAGTGACTCCAGCTGAAAGGTGCCAAGTGCTCAGCAGCATCCAGCAGGATGTTGGTGGTGACCTCCTTTGTGAAGAATGTCCCATCCTTGGCACTAGTAACAAAGTCCTGGCATGACCAGGAGACAAAAGGGCAATGATAGTAACCTCCAATCTCTTAAAGGGCAGTTGAACTGGGTGGTGGCAGATGGTGTGACAAGAAGCAAAGGTCACAAGTTGTGGCTTAGGAGGTGCAAATTGGATGCTGGGGAAAAACTTCCTCATAGGGAAGGTGTGCAGCTCTGGGACAAATCACCAGAGGGGTTAGGGAAACCTCCAAGCTTGGAGGGGGTTCAAGTATCTGCTGGACAAAAGCACAGCTGACCTGATTTAACACTGGCAATCTGAATGGGAGATTGGAACAGAGACTTCCAGAGGTCCTTTCCAACCAAACACTCATAGGATGACAATCACAATCTCTCTGTTGGCAAGTGCTGCAGGAAGACCTAGGGTGGTGCCTGCGGGTTTGTGACTGCCAAGTCTGGTAAGCCCATGTAGTGGGAGGAAGGAAGAAGCCATTTGGGCAGCAGATACTAGCTGGCTTGCAGATAGCTCATGTGCTGTTCCACCAGCAAGCAAGGCTTCTGGCCTTTCTTTAGACACCAGATAGAAAGAGCTCTGAAAACAGCTCTTGTAGCATGGGATGACTACAGCTGTGAGCAGACAGAGAAGATATTTGCCAACTTCGGATGCTGTTTCAGAAGGGAGGGGGGAAAGGAGCTAAAGAGCACCATGGCTATGAACTTGACTCTCTGTGCTAGTAAAAAACAAATGTGAAAGTCCAAATGTTGATTCAAACTAACTGTATGACCCTTACCCTGCCTGTCCATATCTTATCCCAGTCTGTCCAGTAGCTATCCGTGTGTACCTGCTTAAAATTTATGCTGACATGTAGCCTATTAACTTGTATAGCTGCTCAAGGCTTAATTTAAAGTGAACTAGGCCTTTGAGGAAGGAGTTGGAGCACTACAGAAGCAGCATGTGTTACTGGGAAGCAGTTGTGTGCTAGTCTTTGGTTTGGGGAAGATGGAATTTGTCTGTAATTTTAAAGGCTTATGCAACACACAAATGTGTTTTCACAAGGGAAATCTTTGTAGTTACAGAAGACAGCTGGATGGGTAACTGTTATTAGTGCTAATGTAAAAATCCACTTGATGCAGGGGCACCTAAATGTGCCATTAGCACTAAAAAGTCTCAAAATGATGAATTCAAGGTCATGCTTGTGCTGAATGAGGTCATTTTTTTCCTGCTGAGAAACAGTGCTAGACAACACGAATGTGAAGCAGTCTTGGCATGGGGAATTGTTATCCCTCTGCATTAATGTGTATTAAAGTGAATTTGGACACTTATTGGAATCAATTCACAGCCTGCTGTGCCAAGGGTTTGCTGGCACCAGCTTTTGGCCTGGGGAAGTCCATCTTTTGCTCACTTCTTGACCTAGTGGATGTGTGTATCTTCTGGAGCAGGCATCACTGCCTGTCAGCAGGGGCAAGTGGCCCTGGTTTGGATTTTAGCATGCAGTTTGTGGGCATTTTAGGGCAGAAGGGGCAGAGTTGGTTGTGGTTCCCTGCAGTAGGGCTTGCTTGAGTTCAGCAACTCACCTCTTAAAGACTTGGCTGTAGCAGTTCAACCCAAGGTGTTTGGTTTGGGGGTTTTTTTGGTTGCCTTCAGCAGTATTATGATCCACTTTCCTGCAGGAATATCCTGAGCCATGAGAAATGCAGAGTGGAAGCAGGCTACAGGGTGTAAGCAGGAATTCAGGGCCTTAGCCCCTGGGTGTTTGCTCACCAGCAATGGCTGAGCAAGAGCATTTGGCTGACAAATGTTTAGAGACATCATTGCTGCTCTGAAGGGTGATGTCCTCCAAGATGCTGGAGGTGATCAAATGGTTCCCCAGTGCCAAACAGCTTCTTCCCCCAAAGCTGGTTGTGCACCACCTCTAGCCTCGTGTGCCACCTCTACTGCTCCACATTGAGATGGTTTCTCTAGCACAAAACTTACCTGCTGGGTAGGGGGAGAAAAGTGAGGCTGATGGTCCTGCCCTCTGAATTGCCTCAACCAAGGGGCTTGGGGAACACTGCAGGGGGTGCAAGGACAGGGTAAGATTGGTGGCAGCCAGCTATGGAATGACACCCAACAGCCTAGGGACCATGATGGAGGGGGCTGTGATGCAGCAACCTCATGGAATCCTGGCCTTGGACCTGCCATCACTGTTATCTCCCTGTGGGAAGAATATCTACTTTCTGCTGCCCTTAGGGTGAAACTTAGCTTTGAGTGATGTGTTCCTGCTACTATAGGTGGGGGTCTCTTACACAGGAGCCCTTTTAAGGGGCATTAAGAGTTGTAAAAGGAGCTTTCATTCCTTTCTGAAGACTTCTTTATACTGAAGCTCATGAATCATGCCAGCTGATGCCAGCTCAGGCTCTGATGGCCAATGGTTTCAGTGCTCCACTTAAAAGCTCTGCAGGGGAAGTCTTATAGATTTTTAAGTTTTATCCCATGATCATATATTTTAACAGGATTCTAGGTGGATTTGCTATTTCTGTGGATGCAGAGCATCTTTTCTGATTCAGTCACAGTTCTGGGCTTCAGATCTAGTTTGGTATTTTTAACTGGGGCTCATAGACTTCTGGATGCTCTATTTAGGGCAGGTTTTCCAAACAGAATATTTTTCCCATGATTTCTCAATGCTAACAGGGAGTTCCCAACAGGGATATTCCAAGGATGTTTTGCATTTTTGTGCTGCTTCATGTCTGGTTTAGTTGCCTCTCAGTCCTCCAGTTTGTGGTTACAGGCTCATTTAACATCCTTTGCTATGGAAACTTGTCTTAGTTCCAGGGCACTGCTATGCCAACACCAGCGCAGAGCTTAAGGGTGGGAGGGAGGCATCATGAGACATGATGTTTATGAGGGAAGTGAAGGTGGAATTCCTTTCCTAGAAACCCAGAAACCTGCATCAGTACTTTCATGATAGCAAATTTCTCCCCCCACCCCAAGCCTTCCCTAGGTTTCTGTGGCTTTGCAGTTTTGTTAGCCTAAGTATCCCATTATGTTCTTAATTCCTCCAAGAAATGAAGGGATTTTCTAAGAGAATAATGAGGATATTGCAGAGGAAACAGAACCTGCTTTGGCAATGCTATCCTCTTCCTCAACAATTGGTGGGCAGGCAAAGAA
Source organism: Bucco capensis (assembly GCA_013396975.1). Classification (NCBI taxonomy): domain Eukaryota; kingdom Metazoa; phylum Chordata; class Aves; order Piciformes; family Bucconidae; genus Bucco; species Bucco capensis. The sequence goes on from VWZO01001378.1 coordinate 294,019, forward strand.
TCGTAGAATCATTGTAGAATCATAGAATGGCCCAGGTTGGAAGGGACCTTAGAGATCATCTTGTTCCAGCCCCCCTGCCATGGGCAGGGATGCCAATCACTAGACCAGGTTGCCCAGGGCCACATCCAGCCTGGCCTTGAACACTGCCAGGGATGAGGCATCTACAACCTCTCTGGGCAACCTGTGCCCGTGTCTAACCACCCTCTGGGTAAAGAACTTCCTTCTAATCTCCAATCTGAATTTCCTCTCCTTCAGCTTGTAACAATTCCCCCTTGTCCTATTACAGTCTGACCAGCTGAAAAGTCTCTCCCCTTCTATTTTATAATCCCCCTTTAAGTACTGAAAGATTGCTGTAGGATCCCCTTGAAGCCTTCTCTTTTCCAGGCTGAACAACCCAGGATGCAGTTTGCTCTCTGGGCTGTGAGTATACATTGCTCAACTCATCTCTCATGACCCCCAATTCCTTCTCTGCACGACTGCTTTCAATGAGTTCCTCTCCCAGCCTGTACTCATAGCTAGGATTACTCCTACCCAGATGCAGGACCTTACACTTGGATTTATTAAACTTCATTTGATTCTGATGGGCCCACTTGTTGAGTTTGTCCAGGTTCCTCTGGATGGCATCCCACCCTTCTGGCACATCAACCACAGCACTCAGCTTCATGTCATCTGCTAACTTGCTGAGGGTGCACTCCATACCCATGTCTAGATCATGAATGAAGATGTTGAAGAGCACTGGTCCCAAGACAGAGCCCTGAGGGACCCCACTCGTCACTGCTCTCCACCTAGACAAAGAGCCATTGACCACAGCTCTCTGGTTGCATCCTTCCAGGCAATTTCTTATCCACCCATCAAATCCATATCTCTCCAATTTTGAGATAAGGATGTCATGAGGGACTGAATCAAAGGCCTTACAAAAGTCCAAGTAGATGACATCAGTCAATCTTCCCTCATCAAGTGCTGCAATTACTCCATCATAGAAGGCCACCAGGCATGATTTGCCCTTAATGAATTCATTATGGCTTCTTAGAATCACCTCTTTATCTTGCATGTGCCTTGACATTACTTCCATGACAATCCACTCCATATCCATTCTCTAACACAGAGGGCAATACCCCCACCCCTCCTTCCTAACCTATCTCTTCTGAATAGCCTGTAGCCTTCCATTGCTATATTCCAATCATGTGAATCATCCCACCATGTTTCCATGATAGCAATCAGATCAAAGTTATCTAATTGCACCAAGGCCTCCAACTCATCCTGCTTATTACCCATGCTGTGTGCATATGTACAAAGGCACTTCAGCTAGGCTGTCAATCTTATCACCTTCTGGGAGGTGCCCCCACCAGCTCCCTTGTAATTCACAGGTATTATCCACCTGCCTCTTGAAGTATTAGCAATCCCATTATTTCCCCATTCATTTGGAAGCAGATCCGCTCCCCGTGACACATCTAGTTTAAGGCTATACTGATAAGTCCAGCCAGCTTGCTCCCCAGAACATTCTTACCCCACCTGGTCAGATGCACCCCATCCTTTGTTAACATGCCTGCCCTCTCAAAGGTACATCCAAGACTGTAAAACCCAAAGCCCTGAGCACAGCACCAGCCACACAGCTACTCATTCACCCTACCAATTTGATTCCATTCCCATGAGTCCCAGCCTGCTACAGAGAGGAGAGAGGGGAACACTATCTGAGCTCCTGACCCTCTCAACAACTTGCCAAAGGGATATGAAGTCCCTTTTGATGTTATGGAATTTCCTCATTGTAGCCTCGTATGATCCTATATGGAAAACTAGGAGTGGATGATAATCATCTATATTAACCAGATAGGGCAGTTTCTTCCTGATATCACGAATGCAGGCCCCTGGCAGGCAACAGACCTCTCTAGAGAGGTTGTCTGGGTGACAAATATGTGCCTCTCAGTGAGGAGCCTCCAACTACTAACACCCTCCTGGGTTCTTTTATAGCTGAGGTTGTAATCCATCTTGTAGATACTGGGATACAACCAGTAGACCTTCCAGAGAGAACTTCTTCTTGCCTGTCCTCTGCCTGACTCTCTGGGTCCAGGGCCTCATATCTGTTCTTTTAGGGCACATGGGGAGGTGATGGAGGGGATCTTTACACCTCTCTGGTGAGGGACCTGTTTCCACTCTTCCCCATCTACCTGGTCCACTCCATCCGCACAATGGCAGGAGGGGCAGGGCTTCACCTCCTCCTGCTGGACTTCTTCTGTAGTGGAAAGCTTGTGACTCCACCAGTCTATTTTCTCTTCGCATTCCCTAATACTTCCTAGCCTCTCAACCTCCTTCTTGAGCTCTGCTACCAAGCAAACCAAATCATTCACCTGCTCACATCATACACAGGTTTCTCTTACCCCATCTTCTGGAACTAACACCAGGCTCAAACATTCTGTACAGCTCTACAATGCCAAGATTTCTTTCCAATCTATGAGAAGCTGTTGTTTAGTAGCTCCAGGTTCCCCTGATGGTGAGTCACTGTTAAATAATGAGTCATGGAAATCACAGCTCTGTGGAGATCCAGTTCTGGAGCCTAGCCTCCCTGTCTCCCTGAGGTACCTACAGTCCTGGCTACCTCAGGTGACTGATCTACAGCAGTCCAAGCCTGGGAGGTGGAGTGGCTGTTCCAGAGGGCAGCTGGTCCTTAGACTCAGTGAGAGATCTTGCCAAAATGTTAAATACTGCTCTAATTTCTGATTTTTAAGGTCAAGTGGAGCTAGAAGTATGTGCTTGGCATTTACAAGCTACAGACTGCAAGGTACATTATCTCTAGTAAAAAGAAATCACAGCACAAAGGTAAAAATGAGCTGGGGATGATGAGAAATTGGCAGTGGGGACAGGAGGGAAAGTCAGTGCCAAGTGGCTTGTGTGATGCTGAGCAGAGGTGGCTAGCACTGTGAGTGGTGATGCTGGTCCAGATTGGTAGATTTCCATCAGCAACCTGGGATTTTTAGTGGGGGAATAAAGGGTTCTCCTTGCTCCCCTTTCCTCTGCTTTTTGGGGGGAACAGTTGAAAGTATGAAGTTAGAGTTTAAAGTAGAAGAGGAATATCCTCTCCTGTTTGTCAGTGTCAGGATCCCCTGAGGATTCTATCTGCTGCATTTTGAGAGAGCAGGACTGGCAGATTGCATCACCTTTGGAAAAGAGCTCTTCACCCCAGGGAATCAGCTCTGTTCCTAGAGGAATGTGAGCCAGGGACTGAGTCACTACATCTTTGATTTTTCTTTGTTTTTCATTAGAGATCTCTGTTTCCATGCCTGCCTAGGCCAAACTCTGCCTGCGATCCAGTCTGGTGCAGTGTAACTGTAAATAAACCAGAGCATTTAGTATTGAGAAATGTCAGCACCAAACCCCCTCCAAGGAAGTAAGCATCAAGCAGCATCTTAAAAATAGCTCATCTAAAAATAACAGCTTAGGGAGGGAGGTCTCCTGAACAGAGAAGCAGCTAAGGAGCTTGCATCTGGAGACTGAGGACAAAGAACAGTGCTCTGCAGTGCTCATTCTGCAGTGTATCTGTGCTTCTAGACAATAAATAAGCCTTAGGCCAGAGGGCAGGGTCTCTTCTGTATCTGGCAGGCTTAGCATTTTACCCATGCAATTGAAGGCTGTTTCCAGCTGACTCACAAACATGGTGTATGGAATCATGCTTCAGCAGAGCAGAAGTCTTGTAGGGTTCTCCAAGCCTCAGCCAACCTACCACTCTTTTGTCTTTCTTTCTCCCAAGCTGTGTCAGCACTGGGAGTGGCAAAGCAAAGCTGAGCAGCAGCAGGTATGTGCCAGCCCTGGCAAATACACAGCTCTTCCAGCTCCAACAGGCTTTAAAGAATGAGCTCTCTCTACTAATTAGAGGCCATGAATAAATACAACTAGAAGGACACCACAAATCCTAGCCTAAAGCCAGCAGCAAGGCTTAAACCAAAACTCATTATTGGCTTAAAGCTTTCAGTAGTAGTGGTGGCTTTTGGAGCTGTGAGGATTGAAGCAGGAGGTGACTGTGATAGCTTTGCTGTTCCTTCTGCTCACGTAGATTTGTTGCATGACAGCATGTTCTCAGTGCTGGTGACACTAGAACAGGGTAGCTCTTGTGAACAGCCACAAAGAAACTGAAGGCTGTCACAGGCTGAGGGGGAGATCAGTTTATGCATTAATGTATCCCTCTGCCAGGTTTAGCTTGGCTTCCCTCTTATCTCCAGGCTAGGGGACAGTTTCCATTGTGTTCTACTCTGCTGCCAGCTCAGAAGAAGAGCCTCCATTCTAAGTTATAAAGATGCTCTCCAAGAATTGATGTGTGAAATTAACACCAAAGCGAATGCTATGCCTTATGAGTGAGAACTCAGTTAAAACACAATGACATGCTGGCAACTAGTTAGAAGCTCCCTGAAGCACTGCAGTGGAGAGAACTGCTGTTGTGTGTGAGCAGAAGGTGGTTTCCCTCCAGCACTGTGCTCCTTGGTCTTCAGTATCACTCTTTGCATCATAAGCCCACTTGCAGGATGCCACCCTTTCAAATGAAGGATGTAACCCTTCTCCTTATTTTGAGCCTGGCTTCTGGAAGAAACAAAGCCAATGTGGAAGTGCTCATCTGAAGTTACTTTTGAACTCTTTGGTAGGTAATGATCTTGGAGCTGATGTTGGTTGCTGCAAGGAGAGTCTCTTATTAGACAGGGGAGAGACTCTAGCAGTGTAGAGAGCTGAGGTGGCTCAGCTCTTAAACACTGGAGGACTTCTAGAGGAGAGAATTGCCTGAGTACTGCAGTTGGCACTTCTTGCTGGACCTCCATGTTCTATTAGGCACTGGAAAATCCAGGCAAGAAGCCAGATTTTATTTCCTGTTCTCCTGGGACTATTTACTTCAGGCAAGGCTGGAAGCCTCTTTTGGAAATTCCCTAAAGGCCCAACAGCATGAGAACATGACAAATCCTTGGAATGTATTTGTGTGTGTGGATGTGGGTCCAGCTGTAACAATTTCCATCCAGATCCCAGGAGTACAAGAACTGGAAGCTCTAGACATGCTCCCTGCTAGAATTAAAGAAGCCCAGTTGCTGGTTGGTGTGTACAGTGACTTAAGAAGCTGAAGAGACTCTAGGTTACTCAGTTCATAAAGTAGAAGTAAGAATGAAAGGAGATAAACTAATGCTTAAAAGGGTTATTTTTGCCCCAAAGGGAGACTGAAAGATGAGCCTGGATCCTGTTGCTGTTGCCTTCAATGTCTCTGCTCTTTCTCTGTGCTTCCTTCATCAGGGCTGCAATCTGCCATGGAGCAGCAGCTGTGTCTCAAGCAGAGCAGCTGGGATGTACAAAGTCACTGGGGAGCAGGAATGCAAGGGAAGAGCAGGAGTGTGGGGACTTAAACAGAAATAGACTGCATGAGGGGAAGTGTGCACAAAGGAAATACCATGCTGGTTAAGGCAGACCTGAGTGGTGTTTAGGTGCAAGATGAGAGCTAAGTTACAGTGTGCTTCATGTCTGTCCTTGAGTCACATAATGTTTTTGATTTATGGTGAGGGTAATGCAGAAAGGGAGGAAATTAGGCCCCACAGATCCCTACCTCTGCATCCACTGTGCTAAAAGCTTAAGCAGAACAAGGATAATTGTGGTAGCATCCTAAAAGGCTTGTAAAGTGGATTCAAGCAGCAGCAGATACAAAAGGGGTAGCCCAAAAAAGAAGAGAGGTAATAGCAGAGAGGTAGGAGCCATGCATCTGTACCCATTCCAGCAAAGGCTTTCAAAGGAGAGGGACAGGATTTGGGACAAAACTGTAAGAAAAATCAATCCATTCACATTTGCAAGCCTTTACAACAGAAAACTACTTGCTGAAGAGAGTGAGTTTCTGCTGAAAGACAATTCCAAGACATGGCATTAATACATGAACTGGTTTCATGTTGACTTTAGAAGTGGCACCTTAACAACTCAGAGGCTGCTGGCAGACCAACAGCAACAGAACAAAAACAAGAAGTTAATCTACTGGCATGTGGTACAGCAGAAATAACATTTGGTCTTTGAAACTTCCTGTACCTTAGGGTGCTGATTGCAGCAAGTGAAAGACTTCAACTCCTAGTTACTGAAAGAGGAAGCAAAAAGCATTGCTTGTCTTATGGGCAGGGAAGAGAAGGCCAAGAATTTTTTGGATGCCTGGCTGACTCCCTTTTTTTCATGCAGATGACTGCTTGCTGTTTGTAAGCTTAACCTGTCTTGAAGAGGCATACAGTTATGGAGCTGGGGTAGCTCAGTAGATGCCTACTTGACTATGCTTGACATAGACAAGTAGGACAGCTTCTATGTTGATCCTACTGTTATGAATCTTATGTCTTATCTTTTATGGGGTGGTGGGAAAGAGCTTTTCCGTCAGCCTTCCTCTGCCCTTTGCTGTTTGTAGTATCACCAGCAAACTTCACTAGTCTGGAAGGAGTGGAGAAGAGTTGCCAGTTACAGTTTTTTATCTCATGGATTCCAAGAGCTGTTTCTCACATTGGCTTGCTTGAAGCCTGGGAACACTCATTCCTGGGGTAGCTGCAAGAGGCTCTTCCAGAGCAAAGGCCACTAAAGTGTTTTGTCTGCAGGGCTTGGTGGGAACTTAAGAACATGAATCCAATCATTTTAGTAACAGTCTCTAGAGCTGGGAAGTAAAACTCATGCAAATAATAGATTTAAGTGTACTGATAGTCTTCATTCTTTCAGTGTTGAGAACAAGGGGCTAGTTGGTTGGGAGGAAATGCACTTAAAACACTTAAGTATGCAGACCACAAATGTTGGGTTTATCATTTCTCTTTAACAACAGAACAGTCTTTGTATAATTCAACAGTGAGAAAATCAACCTTGTTTGTGTCCCCTTAGCATCCTTTCTGCCCTGGGCACTTCCTGCTGAAGAGAAGCTATTCAAACTTCACTGTATTCCCATGTACTAAATTCATTACTCTCTTTTCATCTACTAAATTCACTTGTAGCTGCTGTGAAGGAAGGAAGTGAGTAGACAGAGTTGCTCCCCTGTGGTGTGACAGAGGGAAAGGACTGAAAACATATGAACTTGCTAGATCTGCTATTAAAGAATACAGACCTTTTATTTCTTCGTGTTAAGTTTGGCAGATATAGGTTAGCTTCAATGACATGCAATTGCACAGCTTAAAACTCTGGCCCTGAGACTGTCAACACTCTGGAAACTCACATTGTGACAGAGCTGCAATAGTCAGAAAATGTATTTCCTTTTCCCCATGTGTGACTCAGTAGTTTTGATCTTTGCTAAATGTCAAGTGTGGGCCCTAATTCTGCATTTCTCTAGTGTACCTTCTGCTTTACCCAAATTGGTGGTGTTTTATCATGTGCTAACATGAACACACTGATAAAAAGAAGGAGCAGAGTATGCACTTAGAGTCTTGCCCTAAATCCTTTAGGCAAATATAATCTTTTTGCTGATAATGCAGTCCATAGGGAATAAAGGTAAAGGTAAAGAGAGATTACAAGGGCAGGGGGCCCAGGGGAGTGCACTGCTCTATTGGGAGGGTTCAGGACCTCTCCCTTCTGGTGAGGGAGGGAGATGAAGGTAAGTCAAAGATTTGGTTGTCCAAATGGAAACTGCTATGGAAATGTTTGTTAATAAGTACTATTGCTTCCTTGTTTGTTCTGCTTGCTGAAGCTCCTTGCTCCTCCAGGAGCCAGCAGCACCTATGACTGTTGTTCCCCACTGGCAGAGACTTGGGATGATCCAGTGGGGTGAAATCACAGAGCTGGCTGGTTTCTGGATGCTGTAATATTGTGTGGGCCCCCATAGCCTAATAAAGCAGATCTGCTGATGTTTTGCCTTCCCCAGCTCCGCTCAAGCCACACTCCCTGCAAGGAAATAAAGTGCTTGGAGTGCTGCCTTCCAACTCACAGAAAAGGTGCCATCCCGCTCCCCAAAGGGATGGGTAGTTCTTGGGGACAGAGAGTGAAGGGAGGAGGTAGCCTGACACTAGAGAAGTGTCTGGGTTTAGTTACAGCCCAGGAGGTAGCTAGGCATGCATCTCTCCTTGCACAGTGACCCTAAAAGCCCAGGCCTGGCTTGAGGGAGGCTCTAAGCAAAATGCAACCTCACAGTTCAAAGGCTCTTGGAAAAATCCACCAGCTCCCTCCCAGTCTCACCGGCAGAACGTGTGCCAAGAACTGCAGCCAGCTGTCCCCTTGGCAGCTCTTTATCCCAGCAGGTCAACCAACAGCTTTCCTGCCTCCCTGGACAATCAAAGGGGCTGCTCCCTGACCTCCAGCAGCAGCGGTGTCCTGGGATGTCTGGCTGTGCCACACACACTCGCAGGGGCAGTGCAGTGTGTTTGCTTTGCTGGGAAAGCCTCTGGGTTGTGTTTAGAAGCATTCACAACACCGGTATCTGTACCGTGCTGCCTGCTCAATGCCATGTGGGACAGTTAAACGCGTGTTGCGGAAAACCTGACAGGAAACAGCTTAAATACCCCACCCCAAACCCTCCTGCAGCCTCACTGCTCCCGGGGGCGGGCCTGCCCCTTCCCCGCCGCCCGCGCAGACGCTCTTGTCGAGTCTAGAGGCTCAGCGCTTCCCTCCACCGCTGCTGCCCTGCTCAGCCTGGGCCTCGCTGGCTCTTGCCAGCCCCATAGCGCCGTGCCCGGGGCGAAGATGACTCTGCCTGCTTCACCTCGCCCTTCGCCGACATGGCGGCCGGAGGGCCCGGCAGTGGGGAGGAGAGCCTGAGGGCAATGGCAGGGTATGGCCTGGGCTGGCCTTGGCGGGCTTTTGACTTTCCCCTTATTCCCCTCATTCCCCTCCGGCATGGTTTGCTGTCTGTGAGGCGCTGCAACCTGCTTTTTTCCTCAGAAGGTGCCAGGGGAGTGGAGGTGGCAGCCATGGGGAGGCCTGGCTCAGCCCAGGCCTGGGGAAGGACAGCCCTGTATTGCTCTGGTTTCCCTTTGCGAGCAGGGGAGCAGTTGTTGAAGTAACTTTTCTCTGCTTACAGGAAAGGGGAAAAGAAATGAGACTGTGAGGAAAAACAGGACCCTCTCTCCTGCTGAACCTCTCTGAAAACCAGCTGAGTGGGGGCACTGATGAGCCATTTGTGTGCCCCAGAGGTAAACTCAGTTTCATCCTGAAAGGATGTTTGTCCTGGTTGTTAACTCACAATAATGAGGTAAGGGCAGAGGGTGAGAAAAACAGGATTGGGGTTTTGTGGGCCTGTGACCCTCTTAAAACACATTTTCTGGTCAAGGTTTGCTGCTCTGTGTTGGCATCAAAGCACTGCTAGATAAACTTGTTGGGGAAATACCTATTCCTGTGCAAGAGAGAGGGAAGGATGCCAGCTGTAGTTCTCTGCTTTATGGGTTTTGAATCAACAGCCCATCTGGTAGCTTCTTGTAAAGAAAACCTTGGCTTTATTTCTAGAGTGTACCAACCTCTTTCCAGGAGGTCTCCATTGCTCTCCAAAGATTCAAGGGCATTACTAGATGTGCTATTTCTGATTCCTAGAAAAAACTTTTCTGTGTAGCAGGCCTGACAAAAAGTGGTATCCATGACTGTTGACATCAGCTGGCATATGTGCTTTGAAAGGTCACACTGATTTATGAAAATAATTATCAATATTTTACTCACGGAAAGGTTTATTCTCAGCGCTGGGTGCGCAGGGGATAGCTCCACCAAAATACGCACACCTCACTGCTCAAACCGTGCTCTATTTATGCTACAAATTATTACATATGCAACAGGCTGCCATACACATGCATTAAGTTTCCAGGATATTACAATTGAAACTATCAACACAGTTTACATATGCAACAGGCTAACATCAAGTTTCATATACCACCACCCTAGGTCCCCTTTTGTTATACACCAACACCCCTAGGTCCATCTTTGTCTTGAAATGGTGAATTATTCAGGATGTTAACTGGGGAATCAAGATGTCAGATTGCAGATCGGGTCCAGCTGATCTCTGGTTTTGTCTCAGTCCCCTCCACCTGGTTTCGATGCTTCTGTTCAGTTCTTTTGTCTCTGTTCAGTTTCTTTTGTGTTGTATCCTACACCCATCTTATTCTATTGTCTAGTCTTGGTTATTTCCAGTAAGCATGCAATGTTACGCAATGTTAGTCTGTCTATTTCCAGTAAATATACAATGTTAGTTTCACCTTATTTACACACCCATCTTATCCCATTATCTAGGTTTTGGAAATTTACAATGTCAGTTTGTCTGTTTTCAGTAATGTTAATTTTTCCTTAATCAACACCATCCCTGAGCCTGATCAGCTGATGTGAAGCATGTAACTGACCTGTTTGGTTCATTCCAGGGAGCTGTGATTGACAAACCACAAGGAAGAAGGAGGGGATCCTGAAGCAGAAACAGACTGTTTGCTCCTAAACTCTGTCCAAGGAGACTACTTCCACATCAGTGCTGTTTTCAGGTATGGCACAGAGCTAATAGTGGGTCTCTTTCACTCTCCTGAAGGCCCAAGGCTGAGCTGAAGTCTTGCTTATCCTCACACACCAGTCTCGCCATCAGTTTTGGGAGTAAGACTGCTGTATGCTTGATTTAGGAAGACCAGAGGGAACTGATCAGAGGCAAATGTTAGCTCTGCCATGGCAATAGGAGGAAGGAGGTGAGCACAAGCAGCTGGCAGAGACCAGGATCACAGCAGCCCCTATCAGTGCTAGCCTTAACCTGCTGTGTTACCACACCCTTTCACTTGCTCTTGGAGGAATAGGTTTGGTTGGTTTTCTGGCTGTTTTTTTTTCCCAGGCCAAGGACTGAAGTTGGCAGTTTTGCTCTCTAAAATATTTGTATGCTTCAAAAGTAGCATGGAAACAGTGTTTGAGGAAAGTGTCTCATTCCCAGTGTTCCTTATGTTTTGGAACATGAGGAGCAGTGGAGGGGAAGCTTCCCTCTGAAGTGACTGTTGAGGAGCAGAAGGTTGTATACTTGTTGGTGGTTTGTTTTTTTTTAACCTACCACTCTTGTTTTTCCTGGAAAAGGAAAAACTGTAGCTGCAGTGACCTTTTTTGTCCTCTAAGGCAAGGCAGCTGCTCTCCTCCCCTGTCACAGCCAACATCTCCACTCTGCTCATTAGTGAGTTAGCATTCTGCAAAGGTCAGAGGTGCACCTTTGCTACAGGGTTACTCAGCACAGAAGAACCTAAGGAAAGGGGATTTATTTCCTTTGTTTTTCAGTCCCAGTCCCTTCTGGGGATTTCCTGGGTCCTTGTGGCTGTAATACTCCTCACTGACAATGCCCCCAAGGACTCCTGCTTGCTCTCTCTGCCATTCTGTGCACTCCTGCCCCACCAAGTTTTGCCTTTCACTCCTCTCCTACCCCCCACACTTGTGTTGCTCTTTGTGAAGCTGCTGGACAGGAACACTGTAGTTTCACCCTCTCCAGAAGAACTGCCCATCTACTTGGAGCTGTGGCATGAGCCCTGTCCTGCTCTCTAGCCAGCTGTGTGTTCCTGTCCTCTGTGGTGGTGGACTGGTTGAGGGAGCTCACAAGGAAGGTGCTGGGATGTGGAGACTCCTCAAGCACAGGGTTTACAACACAGCTACCCTAGTATCTCCACCCCAGGAAATCCTTGCCATCCCTCTGAAATTGAGACTACTGAGTTGTAAGATGCATTTTCCTTCTCCTGTTGAGTGTGGACTGCGTGAAGAGAGCCAGGAGGGATGGGTTTAATTCTGACTTAAATTTGTTGTTGTTTTCTTCAATGAAATAAGAATATGCCAGAAGAGCTTCTCTGAGCTCAGAGAGCAGTGCAGAAATGCCACAGCATTTGTGTTGACCTCTGCTGAATAACCAGCTTAGTGGTATTTGTGTCTCTGCAGTGGGGCCATGGAGGGAAAAGAGATATCACCAAGTCAACCCTCAGAGGAGAGCAGTGTGCTGGACCTGCCTTCTGTCTGTGACCTGGCTGAGTGCTTTCTGCCTCCACACAGCTCTGAGAAGAGTGAGGAGCTTTTCCAGTCTATGGATACTATTCCCTCTCCAGCCACAGGTAACACCTTCTGCTTCTCTACATGCTTTTCCTTTAGTCAGTGCTTTATCTCTTGAAGCAGTGTGTCATTTGACTGAGTAACCACAATCTGGTGTAAGGTTGTTCCTTACCACCTGTGCTCCTGAGGGTGGAGTAACCACGTATCACATCTCACCAAGTTCATGCTCTGAGCATCTTGGTTCCTTTCTCCTTATGATATTGCCAAACCTCAGCCTTTCTTTTGTGATGCACCATCAGCTTTCTAAGCTGTTGAGTTTGGTCAGAGTGGCAGAAAAGAGGCAGGAGGTTGCTTTTAAGAATAGTCTGCCTGTGTCAGATGTTCTTGGACAAGCAAGTTCAGCCCAAGGTATCCTGGGAAAGGAAGGTCCTTTGCTTGTTTGTTGTCTCATGAGCCATTATCAAGTGCTGTTGTGACACAAGATAAATTAGGAGAGTGAGGATAGCTTGCACCCCACAGTATGACCAGATGATTGATTGCTTCCAGGGGCTTGGGCAGGATGGGTGATGAGTCTTCTCATTGAAGTTGATTAGGGGTGAGGATCTTCCTTAGTGATTCCAAAGCATTTGTAAAAGACCAATGGGTTTGTCTGACAGTGTCCTTAGAGAAGCAGCAGGCTGACAGGACAAGTATTTTCTGACATCTGTCACAAAAACTGGGCTGAGACTGACTAAAATACCCTGTCACCAGAGCCTCAGGGGTCAGAAATGGCCATGGAGGTACTCCTCATGCTTGAGTCACTGCTTAATGGGTCTTATCAGCCTGGAGAGGCTCCATCACTTGCAATAGCAGAAGACAGTACCTGTTAGTACCCATGAATGGCTTTCAGGGCCTCCTGCAAGCAAGCAGTAGCCCTGTGGGAATACTGCTAGATGTCCAAGTTATGTTGAGGGTTCTGCTTTGCAACAAACATGCATACTTTTAGCTTATTGGCAGAGTGAATCCAAATGTTTGAGTGATGAGAGACAGAAAACTAAATGAGATCAGTGAACCTTTCAGTATACTGACTTTTTTTTTTACCCTATACTGGATAATAATAATACTTCTAAAATAATTCTAGTGTTTCTAATCTGCATTACTTGCTTGCATAATGCTGCAGTAATCCCTTATTAGTCTGAGCTCAGAAAAGCTGCCAGCCAAAGTTCTCACTTGGCAGCACTCAAGTGTGTGTGGTGGGAAGCCTTGAATTCTTTGGATTAATATTTGAAAAGTAGGCAATCAAGGTTGTTTCCAGTGAAGTAAGTCACTGGCAGTGTTCCTCCTTCTGTCAGGGCACTGAAACAGAATGTGCTAGGGACAGTGGAAACATACCCTTTGCCTAAAAGAAAAGGGTTAGAGAATAGACTAGATATGCTCTGGAGGTTGGTGCAAGCTGGGTCCTGGGATCTGCCCATGCTCTGTGGTCTGACAGAGCTGTGTTTGCCATCACAGCCCTGGTGTGATTCTGCCAAGCTTGGAGGCAGCCTTTGAGAGCTCAGCTGTGGCACCATGCTTGGCACCTCTCTGAAGCACAGGCAGAGCTCAGCCCCATCTGCCTTCACAGCCATTCCCTGGGGCTAGCAGTCTTGGCGGGGGGGGGAATAGGTCTCCTTGTTTGTCATGTAACTTCTCCCTCAACTGTGTTTTCTTTGTAATGAAAAGTGATTAAAAAGCTTAGGAGAATGGATGGGTAGACAGGGTCATGCAGTAAAAGAGGAGGGTACACAGAAAGTGGAGTGTCACAGGAACAAAGAAGAGAGGAGGAGAGCAAGGATGATGATGCTGGAGAAATAGGGTGGTGAAAGAAGATGGAGCACTGTGTGATTGGAGAGGCTTTATTTATTATTAATTAAATAATAAAAAGCCGGTTTGGGCAGGTAGATGTGTTCAACCTTCAGTTGCCTCTAGATATGGTGCTTGGGGCCATGGTTTAGTGGTGAGCATGGTAATGTTGGCTGGTTGGTTGGCCTCAATGATCTCAGAGGGCTTTTCTAACCATAATGATTCTATGATTCTACTCTTCCTGCAATTTGCTTCAGGGTTTGAGGCCAGGCTTATCTTTGGTTACTGCCCTGCCAGTCCCAGCTTGTCCCTGCCCCAACTGCTGATTCCTGCTCCATCCCTAATGCTGGTTACTGAGATGGCCACGTGAGGAGTCAGCTCAGGGAATGGGCCCAGCCATGTGGATATTTGTGGGACTGAGATGGGGGCAGCTGCCCTTTCTAGCAGCAGCACAGCTATGTGCCAAGATCCAGCAGTCTGCAACGTGTCCTGGCTTTCAGATGGGCTTGCAGACTCTCCAGAGTGGGAGTTTCTGGGAGAAGTAGTGTTGGAGTATTAAGGCTGCAGATTCTTTTAGATCAGTTGTGGGTTTTGTAGGCTTCCTTCAGAAAGAATCCATTTGGAACAAGTCATGAGAGCCTGGGGGAAATGAAATAGAACTATTCCATTGGAGTCTTGCAGGTTAATCAGGGAGTCAGAGCCACAGCACTGCTGCTGATATTGCCACTCACATCAAGAGAACACTCGAGCAATCAAGAGAAGATTATCCCAGTTTAAACATGAAAGCCATCATGATTTTTAGACCCTTCTGGCTATTTCTTGGTGGTTGGTTAACCAAGAATGGATGTTAAACAAAGCAGAGATTTCTGAGCTGTTACCAGCTGTCTGTTTGAGAGGCACATAGAATGCCTCTGAAGGAAATGCTGCATTCACCCAGACATGTCTGCCTCTGCAGTGGGTTGCTGTGTCTTCTATTAGCAGCAGAGGAGTCATGCTTAATGTTGCTGCATGTGTTCTGACTTGTCCTTAAATGCTCTCTTCTGTTTACCACCTCCACTTGCCTATCCAGAGTTGCTTAATCTCTCTCTTGCAGCAGTGTTTACTGAAGTCTGGCATGGTTTGTGGCTTTCTGGCTGGGAGTTGTGCACAAGTGCTGACGTAGAAGCTGAAAATGAAAGGAGCAGCCTGTACTTGTCCTGTCAGCAGCAGCCTTTCAGGGCTGCTACTTGATGGGTGCTTGGAGAGAGGCAGTTCAGCCCAGAACTCAGTGCGCTCATTCATTATTTGCTCTAGAAATTACAGCTTGGCCTCCTGAGACACACTGCTACCAGCAGTGGCACAATTGCCACAAGGGCTTTTTGTTTACCCATGCTGAAGGCTAAAGTCCTTCATATATATCTATATCTATATATGAAGGACTTTATATATTATATATATGCCTATATATATATGTCTAACTTGTATATTAAATTAGACATGTGTGGGATGCCTTATATATATATTGAACTAGACACGTGTGGGATGCCTTATATATATATTGAACTAGACACAGATTGCCCAAAGAATGTTTTGGTTTTTGGCTCAGTGTGAAGGGGAAGGTGCTGTACAAAGGTGCTTTGTGCTGTTCTAAGAGACTCCAGTTTGAACTGGGATCCAAACCCCAGCAGAATGCAGTGTTTTCTGAAGGCAGATGACCTGTGCTTGGCCTTGCCGAAGGTCATGGCCCTGCTGTGGGCAATTAGTGGGGTTTTGCTGAGTTTGCCTTGTTTCCTGCTGCCCTCCAGTGAGCAGTGATACCTGGCTTTGCAGCCACCAGCCTTGCATGCTTGGAGCTTCCAGGGCTCCTTCAGCTCGTGCTGGGGATGTTTGTCACTGTAGCCACCTCAGTCCCATGTCACTCTGCTGCTATCAAGAAATGCTGCTAAACAATCCCCTATGCTGCTCTGGGGATACTTGTGAGGAGTGTTGGCTGCTCATTGTTTACTGCCTGCATCTTGGCATAAGGTGGTAAAGTATTTGCTTTTGTCTGGGAATAGCCTTCCTGCTTCTGTCTGTTACAATTACAGCCAGGCTGGCATCTGATTTTGTTATGAAAAAAAAGAGGCTTTAAAGCTGGGTTATATTAAGCTTTTTTGGGGGCTGCATCTATCTTTCTTTTCTTTCCAAAAGTTCTGCTTTTAGCAACTCTCTCTTTTATCTCTAATACTTGTTTGTCAGGTGGGTGATTTCTTTAGCATATCAAAAGCAAAGCAGCACCTCTTGTCAAGTGACTGTGTGTTTTGGGTTTTACTCCTGAATTTTAACCAAGTACACTCTAAAATACTAGATTTTTCATAATATTCTAATTTCAAGAGGAAAGAAAAAGGTGAAAGGTTTCAAAGCCTGATAATTCTGTAGAGATGTTGGGATCCAGTGGGGCAGATGCTCAGTGGGTTTGAATGTAAATCATGGAGAAGCCCTTGGCTCTGGTAACTCCATGGCTCTGGGGAGCTTGGCAGCTTTTACTTTGCAGGCATCTGTTTGTGGCCCAGTGGTGTTGAATATTGAATGAAGCTGCAAAGTGGAATTCATGCTACCTTATATAAAAGGAGTATAGGGAAACTGCAGGATAAAGCTCTCTCACCACTGAGGAGCTGAAGGTCTTAGGTCTTCTGTAAAGCAGTTTTTCATGTGTTATGTAAAGCATCCAGCCAAAAATAAATCCTGGAAGAGAAAAAGACAGTGCTTTATTCTTCACAGTCTGAGGAAGAAAACTAAGCCCATTTTTAGGAGAATTAGAGAACTCATATCAGTAAGGGAAAACACTGAGAGGTGGGACTTGCCTTTCAGACTTGAATGCTTCAGAGTACCTCTGTGTTCTGTGAAAATGAACAGTGTGTACTAAACCATTAATAATTAGAAATCAAGGCAACTTTGAGCTGTGTGACTTCCAGAGGTGGTTGTTTTCTTGTTCTGAAATCACCATGGTGCAAAGATGCTGCCATGTATTTAATAATATACTTAAGATTTCTGTACCAGGTAATGAGTTGAGGCAAACAAATATGCATTCAAGACTCTCTGTGTAGAAGTGTCAAGTCTGTGTGATGGGAAGATGGTGCTGAGCTGCTGTGCTACACTGTATGGTCCAGAGCCTGGATCCTGAGACAGCAAATGTGCTTAGATGAGGCCCAGTTTGCAGTAAAATGATTGCCCTGCATCTTTGATGTTTGCTGTGCTTATAGTCCTTGTATTTCCTAAGGTAATTTTCCAGTCCTTCCTGGTTATAAGGCTCAAGGGTTTGGCTTAGACTTGAAACAGCAAAACTAAAATGTGAGGACATTATTTCAGTGATCTAAAAAGGTCAAGTTCAGGGAAAGAAATGGCATCCTTCTTCAGTAGCCAGTGCAGGAATTTACTGGGTGTTGAATGAGGAGAGAAATCTGCCTTCCTGTACACAATGTCATGCTAGCAAACTGTTATTGGCATTCATTTCAAAAGGGAGAAGGCACTAAAGCTTGTGCCTGCTTTCAAGATACCACCTAGGCAATTATAATTCCATTTGTTAGGGTTGGAACATTTGTAGCTTTTCTTGCAGCTCCATCTACTGGAGGTGAGTGACTGTGGAGCCTTTGCTTTCCGCTGAGCACAGCAGTCTGACTGTTAGTGAGAAAATCTCCCCAAGCCCTAAAAAGAGCACACATGGCATAGAAACACAGGATGTATCTGGTTTAGATCTCGTTCATCTGCCTGGTGAGAGAGGGAGCCTAATTCATCTGCTGGCAAGAACAGCCACACTCAGTGGGACCTGTAGTGGGTACATGGAGCTGTGGCTGCCCACTGGGGTCTTTTCATCTTGCTTTGCCCTGGGGCTGTGGTGGTAAGAGATCCTATTTCTTCCTTATCTGCATCTAAACTGTCCTGCCAACCTGGGTTTTTCTTTCTCTCATCAGAGCTCTCAGGGTTTGTCCATTGTTGTGGCCTAATCTAATTCCAGCTGCACTGATGTCATTATGGCAATTGTTCCTCAGGTGGCTGCAAGGCACTTGTGAACATACTTGTGCCACCGCTCTTTCATCTTACCAGGCTAGTTAGGGAAGGTTAGCTGTGTAACAAAGAAGAAATTAAATCTTGTCAATAAATAAGAGAAAAAGCTTTTGTGCAGTTCTTCAGGAATCACTTTCCATCCACTGAAGTGTAGATACAGACTCTTTTGAGATGGAAAATTGTAGCTTTGGAACAGAAACCATTGTAGTCTGTGTTTGAGAGGAATGATAGACCAGTTGAGACTCTATAAAGGCTGTGCCTTTCAGCCATCATTTGTAACCACCATAAAGCCATGGGGAAGAACAAGAATTCCTAAGCTACTACAAGAAGACCTCAAGGATTCTTAGTAACCAAGATACAGACTAAGATCAGGTCAGGATGGAAGTGTCTTTGGGTAGTCAGATGCCTCCCTGGATTTGTAGAGAGATTTGTATTGCCTATGTAGTGCAAACTTTCTTCTGTGCTTGAAGCTTTTATAGCCATAGTCAGCTTTTTAAAACCATTAGATCTGTTCCTCCCCCCTTTAGAGTCCTCAGTGGAAGTGAATCTTCTCCTGGAGCAAGCAGGTACCAGTTGTTGGCAGTCACTGCTGCTGCTGGAGGGAACAGAGTGCTTACAGTCCCCTGGAGAACAAAGGTCCACTCAGGATGGTGTCTTCACTACACTGAGCTCCCCTCTGAAATGGGTTTGTCTAGAAACTGCCTTCAGTTTGGCTCCAACATCTTGAGGAAGAGGCTGTGCCAACAGGTGTGTGTGGCATCTGGAATGTCTCTAGGAAGCCAGCATGGAAGCCATGGCCTAGACCAATGTTTCAGCCAGTAGATGCACTCCTTCTCTAGTCCTTCAAAAGCTGGACTCCAAAGGTTGTTAAAGCCCACAACACCAGTTTCATGTACTGGTTTTGTGCTCTTCCCTGTATGGCTGCAGAGGATGTACTGAATGCTCCAGAGCAGTGGGCTCTGGCCTGCCACAGCATCAACTTGTCACAAGCAGCAGGGAGATAAAGAGGTTCAAGATTCTTATTTCCTGTGGCAGCTCTTTTAGTGCAAAGCTGCAGTATAAATTCTTCAAGTTCCATTAGAGTTTTACAAGAGCCATAAATGCTTTAGTTTGCCTCCTCAGCACTTGCCCAGGGACTGTTTTACACCATCTGCTTCTCAGGTGCTGTGTTGGAGCAAGCAGCAGGAACCATTTCCTTCCCCCAGTTGGAAGAGAAAGCCCAGGCTGCTCTTGCAGGGATCCTCATCTGCTCCCTTCCCTTCAGCAGTATTGTGGCTCTGTGCAAGGGTGCTGAAGTGCCAGCAGAGAGGATATGGCTTCAGGAAAGGGAAAGAGGAAATGAAAGTGGCTGTGAGGCTGAGGGAGAGGCCAGGAAGCACTGTACAAAATAGGTTTTGTTATTTGATCTCTGGCTAATAGGTTTTGATGAATCTAGCTGTTACTTTGAAGCTGAGGAGCTCTAGGAACAGTCACTGATGTCATTGTGGGGGAAGATGGAGAGCAGTGGCAGTGAGGGAGAGAGTATTTTACATGTCTGGGAGATGGGCAGCACTCCCTCTTTGGATTGGAGTACAGCTCCTGCTCTAGGGTATCCAGGGTAGACTTGTCCCATTTTTAGTTCTGCTTCTAAGGAAGAGAAGCATCTTCTGCAGGGAACAATTTCAGCTGGAGAGGAGAAGCTCTAGAGCAATCCTGAGGCCTGGGAGTCAGGGTTTGCATTTGTACTAGAAACTGCTACAATAACACAGTAATAGCAGCTGGGAAACAAGCTGGTGCACACATCAATGTTTCCATTCTCTTCAGAGTGCAAGAACTGCTCTACAGCTGAAATACCTCCCCAAAACCCACACCACAAGTCCTTAAGTAATTGGAATAACTGGGAGAAGCTGTGCAGGAGTGTGACTGTTCCTGTTACCTGGACATTTATTCATGGCATCTTTTCATCAGTGCTTGATTCTTCTGGCTGGGGCTCTCAAGATGTTAGTTCCTGTCTTTTATGATAAGCTTGGTTTTTGCAGCTTGGCATATTATGGTCTTGTTGTAGTGTAGACACTGCTAAAATGAGCCAAGCTTTATAGATCTGTGTTGAGTAGCCAGCAAGTGGCAAACCATGAAATGACTCTGGGAACTTTTTGATGTAAAGCAGAATGATGCCTCCCTGCTGTCTGCAGAGCATGTCTTGGTGTGTCAGCTTGTCAGCTGCATCACTGATGTGTGGGTGGGAAGGAGCTGGGAAAATGGCTTCAAATCCCAGTTGAAATGATGAAGGATGTCTGACTAGGACAGAATGATGGAAAAGGGCAAACTGGCTTGGAAAGGCAGGCTCAAGCCATCCTGTGCCAGCCTGCCAGGATAGTGCTTTCATAGCAGAGCACTGTGTGGCTCCCCTAGGTTAGCTAGGGCATTTGGGGAAGCAGTATAGCTGCATTGGTCTGAAATGCAGCTCTGTCTAAGGCAGAGAACCCAGGTAAGAATGGCACAGAGCTTCCAGGAAACCCTGAGTTTCACACATCTCGCCAGATACTCTGGGGCATGTCACCTCCAGTCCAGTTGTGAGCAGTGTTTGTAGTTTGGAGGGTGATGTGATGCTCTAGTGAAATGTTGCTCCTCAAGTCTCTTGAAAACCTTGTTTCCATGCTCTTGTAGATACACTGGTTTGCTGGCAAAGGCTTGATTTCCTCTGGTGGGTGCCTGCTTCAGCTGCCCTGCAGCCAACCTCACTGCTTGCACTGAGAAGCTCTGCCCAGGGAAGGCTTTGCATCATGCCACGTGTTGGAGCATGTTTGTACAGGGCCTTTTATATAATTCATCCCAGTTAGTGCTGAGATAGCAGAGAGCCTCCTGGAGCTGCATAAATAAATAATCAGAGAGTGTTCTTTCATGACCAGTTGACAGGGATAACTTACATAAGCAGTGTGTGCTGGAACACCAGTATCTCTTGAGCTTGTCTTGCTGTGCCTGAGATAAGGTCTAGGAGCCTGTGTGGCCTGAGCAGTGAACTTGTGCTTCATTACTCTATCAGCAAGAGTTTTACTCCTCTTCTTTTTCTTGATCTGATTCTAAGTGTAGGGATTTAACCCTGTAATTTGTCAGATTCACCTGTCTTGTTACACAAAACACCTTGGAGAACCCTCAGAGACTTAAATTCCCTGTATGAAGTTGAACTGCTTTTGGACATCTGCTCCTCTATGTAGAGCCTGACTCTCTCCTCTTCCCCAGGAGGCTCTCACTACACATCTCTATCATTCAAACCTCTTCTCAGACATGCTAGCCTAAAGGATCTAGAGTTTATTGGACCCAGAAGGCTCTGCAGTGACAGTTGCTGTTGAAGTGAAGCAAGAGGAAACAAGATAAATCTGTCCTGTTTACCCTGACCTCCTATTGCTTCTGAATTTATTCCCTGACTTTGAAGGTTCTTTAGGTGCTTCTGTGAATTGGCATCAGAGGAATACATCTTGAGGAGTCATCTGTGGCTGGTGGCAGGGAAGAGGAAAAGGGATGCAAGTGCTGTTGAAAGGAGAAGCTGTTGTACTCCCAGGACACTGCTTAATGCAGAGACCAGATTTAACTGCTGTGAGAGGATGCAAGTTGTTCCTATCCATGGCAAATGTGGAGTAAGAGTTAAGCAGGAGGCTGTGGGCAGAGAAGCCTTTGTTTGCTGTGTGTGAGTAGATCTTAAAGTGCCTGGAGCATTGCAGGGGATGCTCCACAGCTGTGTGGTGAGGTAGGACGTAGTACTACTGCCTGGACAGCCATTCCCATCTTCTGACTAGAGGTCCCTGCTCTTGGCCTGGATTAATCCCAAGATTGTGAGCACCACTGTGGAGTTTTCTCCTGATTTTCTGTTTACTTAGTTAGTCCTTTCCTTTGCAGTCATGTTTGCTGCTTCCCCTCTGTAACACCTGCCTTGTATGACACCATATGGATTGGGGCCAGGTAAAACATTTCCAAAGCCTCCCAGCTCAGGCACCTAGCAAAAAAATCAGTGGGGGGATCTGGCACTGGATTGAAACTAGTTCTCTGTGTCTCTTAATTGACAGCTCAATTTTTTGGGGATGTTTTTCTGTTTTTCCTTTGCTGAGCTCATTGGTGTGCAGCTGATGAGGCTGCAGCAGCAAAGCACCAAAAAATAATGACTCACAACCCTTTAGTAGCAGACTGTGAGTGTAAAATATAGCACACTTTCATCATCCCCAACATTCCTTCAAACAAAACAACACAGGCCAGTGATTCAGCAGCAGTGTGGGTTAGAGCACATGAAGTTTTATCCTGGAGCCCTCCTGTGTTTGCTTGCATGAGTTGAACAACCCATTCCCCTTGCTGCTGGAGGCTGTAGATTTCATAGTGCCTTAGCCAGCCACTTCTCTGTTCCTCCAAGATCTCCTCCTCTCCTGACAGATGGAATGCTATCAGGCTGAGCAGTGCTTCTGTGTTTACAGCAAGGATGGGAAGGGGAGCAGGCAGCTGCTTAGTTATTGCCATAATAAGCCCTGGCAAGCAAATGACAATATTGGATGCTCTGTGCTGCTTGCTGTTCTTTTCAGCATGTTGAGGCATTTCTAGCTGTGCTCTCTTCATTCCCAGGGGAAAAGGGAAGCAAGTGGCAGCTTAAGTTTTGCAAGTTGATTGTGTTTTATCAAGATAAAGCTGTGTTGGAGAGATGATCTCCTCCCAAATGGTATTTGGGTTTACCAAGGAGGTAAGCCCTTTGCATTCCAACCTTCCATAAGTGTCCACAGGCTATTTTATACATCTCCAAGTCATAATATGATGCATGTTCAGGTCTCAGTTTTGTGATGTCTGACAGGAAAAGATTTTATTTCTTTATTTATGCAGAGCCAGAAACAAATCAGCATGGGAAAGAAAAATCCACTGTGCTATCTTGGAGCTGAACAGTGGCTCTGGTACTTCCCTAGTGTTCTGTGTCCTTCTGTCTGAAAGAATTCTGTAAGGCTGTTATTTTTTTGTAAAGGAAGTTAAATAATGATGATCAGGAGAGGAATCTGAATGTTGGTTCTGCCTGTGTTGGAAGAGGAGGGAAGAGAAAGGTAGTAGAATCAAAATCAAATGCTTCTTCACACAGCAGGTAATTAGATTATAAAACTCAATGCTACAAGAAGTTATTGAGGTTAAGAGCTTAGCAGCATTAGGAGGAGGATTATACACTGCTTGGGATAATAACAAGAAGCCAAGTCCATAGTTCTTGCTGGATACATGGGGTGGTGTTTCAAGGTTTGTACTGACTGCTGCCTAAGTGTCAGATCACCCCTAGAGCTCCTCAGGACCTCATTGCTCTGTTGCCACTAGAACCACACCACAAGTGGAGGGGACTTGACCTGATCTGCTCCTTCCTTTCCCTTTTAGAAAGAGAGCTTCCCATTCTGCACATGGCAAAGGTGATGCCAGTGCTTTCATGCAGACACAACTCTTGCCTTCAGTGCCTCTTCAGTATTGTTAGTTGCAGAGAAATCCTTGGCTAACCTGCCCCAGAGCAGAAGCAGGAGAATCCTAGAATGGTTTGGGTTGAAAGGGACCTTTGGAGGTCATCTAGTCCAACCCCCCTGCAGTGGGCAGGGACATCCACAACTACATCAGCTTGAGAGAAGCAGTCAATGCAGAATTGGAGGAAGGGACAAACTTCTTTGGTGCACAGCTTAGGATATAAATTTGTCCCTCAGTAAATTTTCAAGTGGTGTTTTACCTTGTAATAGCTAATCCCCAGTAAAAATATGGTAGCTTGTACAGAGCTGAGGAAGACTCACCCTGAATATGCTGACTCAGTGCCTAGCCCCAAGTCCTTCTCTACTGTTCACAATACAAACTTACTCTGAACATAAAGATGAAGCAGTCCTGGTCTCTAAAGATTGCAGAGCAATAGCCCATCTTTGCTGCTGAGCATGATGCAGCACGAGTGGGATATGCTTTGTGGGATCTTCTATTTCACTACCAGTGTCTTGAAGGAGTGAACTTCCTCTTGAAGAGCTGAACCTGATTTACAGAGCTACCATCTGCAGTCCCAGCTGAATTTAGCATTGCTCTACATTTCCTTCTTCTCTGGATGTCTAATGAGGTTATTCCTAGGTTCATTTTCCTCCTGCTGCAGTTTTAATTAAAATGGAATGAAAGCAACAAAAGATGCAACACTAAAATGACTTGAAGAGCCATTTCATGCTGCACTGGTGCTTTGTGGCAGGGTGTTTGTTCTTGCTGCTGCTGATTATTTGAGGTGAGACACTTCTCTAATAGCATGTGTGTGCATGTGAATCATCTGCAGAGCCTGGGGCAGCATGCCAGGAGAGAAGTTAGCTCCAGTAGCTGAGTCACTGGAGTTGATGCCAGTGTGTTTCATTCCTCTGTTAGATTGAATGTGAGGAAATATTAGCATTCTTCAGCCCAACTGCCTTGGAATATCAAGGGAAATATTTTTGCCTTGTTAAGAAATGCTGTGTTACTGTTAGCTCTCATCATTCTGCTGAGAGTTGGAGACAGTGATTTATTCCTGAGGAGGATCTAGCTTGGGGTTGGTTTTCTTCCTCTGAAGAGAAAGAAGAGGAATCATTCTTTAGCAGAGGATAAAAGCAAAACTGAGTGTGGGAGTTAGAGCTGATAAGCCCTTACCTATGACAGGTTGTTTTGATAGTAAGGTTGTGAGAGTGAGAGGAACCAAAATGGGAAAGGAGATGGTGCTTCAGGTAGCTTATTCTTCTCTCAGTTGGGTTATGACCATGGGTCTGGATGCTGCTTGGCCTTGTCAGATAGGTTGTTACCATTACTGCAGAACATAACTAACTCTAGGCAAGAGCTAAACTACTTTTGGAACTTAAATGGTATCTAGAACTACATCAGGTTGGTGATAACTCACTGAAAGGTTAATGTAGTTGTCCTTGCCTCTCTTTGCTGTTAGTAAGGTAGAGAAGAGGTTCATGTTCTCACTTCTGCATCTGTTAGACCATCATCTCTGTGACTCTGCTGATCTAACTCTTGCTTTTGCCTTTCTCTAACACTTGGTCCCAAACCATTTTTGTTTTTCCTCTGGGAATGTTTGTGGGAACATCTCTGGTTCATTAATGCTCATGTGAACATTCCCTAAAGCTCAGTGTGCTCTTGGAAAACATATCACTGTCCCAAATATGCTTTGGTGCACATTAAGTCCTGCTTGAAGGCAAAAAGCTAAGACAAAGGTGATGCAATAAACCATCTGGCAGCCCTTAACACAAAGAGCACTCTGGATGGCATGGAGCATGGATCTCACCTTTAAAATAATGGTGAGGGCAAACAGCTTTTGGCTAAAAGGACCTGTGGGAAGGCTGTCCAGAGAGTTTTGGACCCCCAGCTCTTGGACTGGTTTGGGTTGGAAGGGACCTCTGGAGCTCATCTAGTCTAACCCCCCTGCAGTGGGCAGGAACATCCCCAACTAGAGCAGGAAGGATTCCTCTGCATTTCTAGAGACTCCTCCAGTTGTAATTGCACTCACTGAGGCTTTTTTCTTGAGAGTCAACTCTTGTGCTAACCCTGTGGCCAGTGCCTTGCCTTGGAACTGGAGTACTTCCTGCAGAACAGGATCTCTCCAGGCTGCAGTGAGCTGGGCAAGGTGGGATGGAGATGCTGCACACTTTCTCTAGCCAGTGGGTTTAGACTGGAACAGAATATTGTTCCCTAGCTGCCCTGCTCTTGGGGTGCTGCTGCAGAATGAAACAGCACATTGGCTGCAAGACTATTTTATTAAAATAGCTCTTGACTTGTTTCCAGGCAAAAAAAAATCTTGGTGAATATTCTCCTTTCTCTGTGTGCTCAGTAATCTGTTCATCTGTTTTCTGGTGTCTTTTTAATATTCTTGCAAACCTGGGGAGTATGTGATTTTCTTGGAAAGGAAATGAAACTGTTTTCAGCTAGGGAGCTTTCATTAGGCTCGAGGCTGGAGTGTGTGTATCTAGCATCAGGAGGTGTCCTGATCCTGGGCTGTAATTGAGTTTTGCATTCTGCCTGAGCAGAGTTCATTTCAAACCCCAAAAATCTAAGGGAAAAATAATTTGTGCAGATGGTTTTCATAAAACAAAGGCAGATGAAATCTGGAGCTGTCACAGAATTGCTCTTACAGATGCATCTGCTGTGAAATAATTGCCTCTCTTGAGCCCGGTAAGTTAATCAGTGTCTTTTGTTTGTGTCTGCAATGCAAACAATTAAAAGCTCATCTCCTAGTTTTTAGGTAAACTTAGAGATTCACTGGTTTTTAATGGTAATTAGATTTATTTTGATGTGTATCACAGTCCAAAGTGTTCCTGTTAGACAGCTAGCTGTCTGTAATATAATTTACCTGGAGCCAGGAGGTAATTTCTTTTCAATCACCTTTTCTTTTCCCTGGGCTGTTTTTTTTGCTAAAGAGTTCAAAATCCTTCTCCTTTCACATTAATTGCATTTAACCAGCTCAGGGCTTTTTGTACAAGCAGACAGATTCTCATTATTTGCATTTATTTGCCATTTTCTTTTCAATTCATCTTCTGAATTTCCTTGTCTCTGTTCCTGCCTTGCTTGTAATCTCTGTTGGGAGCCTGATCTCTTGAACCCTGTGAGACACTTGTGCAGTGTGTTAGGTAGAGAGGAGCCTATGGATGTTAGAAAGCAACTCTTGCTGATGGCACCTCATTCCTAGAAGCACATCTGGAATTCCCAGTGGCCTTCTACTCTGGGCTATCCAGCTGAGCTTTTGCTCTGTGTGCTTTGTGCTGGCTCAGTATCACAGTGGAGAATTGCCACCCCTCTATGCTGGAATGACTTGGGCAGCTTAGACATCATGGTCCAGAGCAGCAGAGCCTGCTTCCTACCTGGGATTGCAGCTGGGGAACCTCTTCTCTGCTCCAAAGGCTCTCCTTGAAGCCTGGGCCAGGCAAGCATGTGCTGTTTTAATGATGGAAGCACTCATCCCAGTGTAAGCATTGCCACAAAGAGGGAAGCTTTGAAAGGAGGCAGCATGGGCCAATGCCATTTTTCTCTGCAAGGTCTAGCAAACAGACTAGATCTTTCTTCCTGCTCTGCACAATCCCTGCTCCTCCAGCACACACCACTCCTTTATCTTCAGATGGACACTACAAGGAGCACAGAGTCAGTGTTTTGTGCTCAGGAGCTGATTGGAATCACTTTTCTTGTGCCTCCTTTTCCTCCTGGCTTGGCTAAACCTTCACTGTTGGCCTGTGAACAACAAAAAAACCCAAGCTCTTTTAAACTCTGCAGTGCCCATGGTAGTGTTGTTGCAGTTATATTTTGTGCTCTCCTTGTGCTTATTTATTGGCATTAGATCCCAAGTGCTGCTGTCACTAAAATGCACCATGTTTTTCTCCACCTCTGAATACCTTAACCTCTGAATTCTTTCCAGTCTGTGCTGTAGCAAAGTGGCCTCTTATTTGTTTATTATAAAAAAGGAGTGAGAGTTGCTAGGAAGGACACAAAGGGCACAGCTGAGTCCCTGTGCAGAAAGAGATTTGGTTTATTTGTATTCAGTGCCCCTTGTTTTTTCCTGATTCAATTGCTTACTCAAGGCCACCAGCCTTTGTGGTGCCCTTAATGCATGAAACATTTTTCCCAGCTAAAGGAAGCACCAGATAGATCTCTTGTCTTAAGAGTCATGATTAGCCTTGAGCAGTGGAGGTGAGCAAGAGGAGGAAGGTGAATAGTGGATTTGTAGAGTGGAAGAAAGGAGAGACTCTAGTGCTGTTCTCATTCAGCTTTTAAAAGCTCAGTGCTGAGGATCCCCTGAACGTCAATTTGATTTTCTGATGGCTGTTTGCTGACTTAATTAATGGGAAATGCACCTAGCCACCTTATTGGTAAGCTGATAGTGTTCAAGTCCAAGTTATTCTTGGCTGTGAGCATTTTCTGGCAGGCTCTTCGATCTCTAGCTGCAGCTTGAAGAGGCACAAGAGTCTCAGCACTGCAGAAGTGTCCTCCCTTAGGAAGCTGCTGAGGCTTTGTGTCTGGGCTGTGAGAAAATTAAAGGGATTAAGCAAGGGAGTTGTCAGTGTAGTAGAATACAAATTAATTCCATCCTCATACTGTCCACAGTTGATCTAAACAAGCCCCTACTGAGTACTTTGAAGACCAAGCCCAGAACGTGAGCTGCCAATGTTCCCTGAAGTCTCTGTTCCAGAATTCCCTGCTTTATTTAGAACCCAAACAGATGTATTTACTACAATCACAGAATCCAATCTGTTTGATTTCTGTTTTCTTTAGGCCCTTTAAAACAAAATTCTGCAGCTGCTGATACATGTTGGAGGTTAAAATAATGAAAAGCAAATTACCCTGGTGTATGATTAGCTAAATGATCTAGGCTGTCAAATCTCACCCCACCAACCAGCCTCAGAAAAGAAACAGGAGGCTTTAGCTTCTCCTGGACTACAGCTGGCAGGAATATCTCCAGGAAATGAAATAGTAGTAAACTGTTTTATCTGAAATATATAATCAACCTTCACAGCTAAGGATCTGTTTATTATTATATATAAATTGATATTATAGCTCCAGTTTTATCATTGGATAAACATTGCCCCTCTTAAGGCAAATGTTTAGTAGAGTGAATGTCTTTTCCTTTGGCAAGGTGAATGTCTCTATTAAAATGATTAATTAGCTTAGTGTTAATGTTTGCTAATCAGTGGCAACTCCTCAATTCACTGACTCTTTTGGAAGAAGGAAATATTACACCAAAACTGTGTGTGGACTTGCATTGCTTGAACACCTCTCTGGAAATGAGATGTGATAGGTGAAGTTGGCAGATGTTGCCTTGCTGGAATGATCAAAATCATCCTCCATTTGCTGTAGTAATTGTAGCCACATTCTAATTTGACTTCAAAGAGGCAAATATGAAATGATCCAGCAACATTTGCAAAGCCCTATCATGCCAGATCTGTAGGTGGTAACCCTGGAGAAAGAGATCTACCCTGCACCTCACTCCAACCTCCTGTCAGGGAGCTGTAGAGAGGGAGAAGGTCTCCCCTGAGCCTCCTCTTCTCCAGCCTACCCAACCCCAGCTCCCTTAGCTCCTCCTCATCAGACTTACTCTCCAGAGCTCTCCCTAACCTTCTTGCCTTGCTGAAAAACTGGCTAAGCAAGTGTTTCCCACACAGCAGCAGGCTCTTGCCTGAGAAAAGTCCTCTCAGCACAGGCATCCTGGTGCAGAATGGCTGTGAGGTAATAATCTGGGATAGGTAGCATGGAGTTTTGGTTTGTTTTCTTTTTAAACAAACTTTGGGCTGTCCTTAACCTTTTTAGCTTACTCAGAGTTGTGGCCACTAGTCATTCAGCTGAACTGTTTGGCTTGGGGCAGAACTGGGAGGGTTGAGTGCTCCCAGGGCTGCTCATGGCTAAGGAATCTTCTTGGAAAGCAGGACTGAGCAACTAAAAGGATGCAACCAGCTCAGGACTGAGCAAAAAACCTTTTCCTGTTTGGTCTTTGAGGGCAGAGCTGGATTAGAGCAGGGAAAATCCTGTGTTTGCCAGGCCTTTCTCATGACTGACAGAGGAGAAAGTGAGGAGATAGGAATGGAGGCTACTCCACTTGCTTGATCAGGGATTTTTCTCCTTTTAGAAAGTCATAATTCCTTTTGAAGGACTTTTCCTCTGCCCTTCAGGATTTTCTTAGTCCATTCAGAAGCATACACAGCCATGACAGCAGCTGAGCAAAGCTTGGCAGGTGAGTGCAGCTCCTCAAGGAGCTGAGGATTCATTCCCAATCCAATTCTTCCATGATCACCATTTCCAATTGCACTTTTCAGGTGCTTTGTTGATTAGCAGTAGAGCAGTTCCTTCAGAGAGCT
Organism: Bucco capensis; assembly: GCA_013396975.1. Lineage (NCBI taxonomy): Eukaryota > Metazoa > Chordata > Aves > Piciformes > Bucconidae > Bucco > Bucco capensis. The sequence continues at coordinate 323,586 of VWZO01001378.1, forward strand.
GCCTGATGAGATAGCAAACCCCTTCCCTTCCCTTCAAACCTCATTTTCTCTCTGCTGGAAGAGATTTGCAGTGATTCCCTAAACAGCATTTAGATAATTAAGAACAAGCCTTTTGTGGTTCTGAAGCCTCCAGCATTTGTGAATGATCTATAAATGTGCCTGTTGCTGCAGTCCAATAATCCTTCTACTCATTCCTTGATTTCAGGATCTACTGCAGCAAAACTAGATGGCTCAGGTGTTTATTCAGTCTACTTTTTAAGTGGCAAGCCAAAATGCTACAGACTAGTGATGAGCAAATCCCTCCAAGTTAATCAACTAGGATATCTTGGCTTGCTTTTCATTGGATTCTGTTGAAATGGCATTTTCTGTCTCTTGAAAACTTCCTTGATGCCTGACTCTCCCATTTCTTCAATATGAGGATATTTCCTTTATTTGCCTGAGAGATGGAGACTGCTATCTCACTTCCATGCTTATTTTTGAGTGTGTTTATTCATTTTTGATTAATAATTTCCTCTGACAGTGTAAGGGGAAAAAAAACACCACCCCAGCCCTAAGTTGTGTGATTCCACATCCCAGTCAGTGGGGCTGGGGAAAGGATTGGAGCTGGAGGTCTGCTCTTCCTGTGCCAAAGAACTCTAGGCTGATGGGGCTGGGGAAAGGAGGGAGCTGGAGGTCTGCTCTTCCTGTGCCAAAGAACTCTAGGCTGATGGGGCTGGGGAAAGGAGGGAGCTGGAGGTCTGCTCTTCCTGTGCCAAAGAACTCTAGGCTAGCTACATCTCTGCACCACCTCTTCAATGCACACAGCCATATCAGGCCTGCAGGGAGACTGGGCAAGTGCCTCACTCTACCTTCAGATCTTCACCAGAATAGCAGTCTGCTAATTTTACCTTTGTACCTGTGCTTTTTAAGTTATTTCTTTGTGTGGAGTTTTTTTTTTCTCCTCCTGCTTCTAAAAGAGGTGCAAACCTTCCTGTGCTTGTCTGACGTGCAGCCTATTTTCAGGAGCAGGGGTTTAAAAATCATCTTGGTGCAAGTCAGTTCAGGAAGCCTCCTCTGCAAGTGTTGCTGCCTTGTTCTTAGTGAAAGCTCAGTCGTGCCTGGAGTTAAAGAGCTTTGATCTGAGGGGGACAGGCTGCACACACTCAGCTATTTCTGTCACATCCAGAGAGAATCAGGCCATCTGTATCTCTGATGGTATTCTCACACTCAGGCTCTTGGCCTGAGATAGAACTGAAAGATCAAGACCATGAAATCTGAGAACCAAAAGGTGCCTCTCTTGGGGTTTGTTTTTTTTTTTTATGCTGTACAACTTGTGGTGATTTGTTGCTGAAGAAATAGTCAAGTTAAAGCTGAACAAACTGCATTTGACTGAGAGACATAGAGCTGTGCAGGTTGGAAGAGGGTAAAGGGTTAGGAGGAAGTTATATTTAAGTCAGCCTTCACCTTCATTTGCTTGATTTGCTTCAGTTTTTAATCTCCTCAGTTTTTAGAGCACTTTCTCTTCCTCACAGCATCTGTTTTATGTGCCTTGTGGTACCCAGACAGCAATTCCCCATCAGGGTTCATGCCTCCAAGTGCAGGACCTCCCATGAAGATGCTTAGTGGCAGTGTTATGGGTTATAACTCTCAAAACCACTTACAAGTAGTATCACTTTCTGTGCAATTCAAGAAGGATGCTTTCAAAATACCTTATTTTAGACTACCTTTCTGCCTTATTATGTCCCTTGTGTCCAGAGCTGTGCAGAGCTGGTTGGAAGCAGAGCTGAGCTGCATGTGAATCTCCACAACATAAATGTGTGTTAGGTTTGCTGGATGCTAACATGGTACTGAGGTGGATTTTCAAGTGCTAGAACAGCAAGGAAAGGCATTGGATACTGAGCAGTCCCTTTCACCTCTCCTTTTCCAAATTCCACAGTCTCTAAATAGAGCAAATCTTTCTGTAATATTTTGTTGTTCTTGTCTGTTCTTCTCATTCAGGAAATGCTGTCAGGACAGGATCTTCCTCTTCTGTTTTAGTTGTGTGAATAGCAGCATATTTTTGTTTTTTCCAGGCAAGCTGTTCTGCATCTCACCTGCCAGGAGCTGCAGAAGGTAGAAATTTTGTAAATGGGTGTTGCAACTTGAGCTCTTGATCTCCAGTGAGAGCTCTCTCTCCTTATTCCTGCTCTTGCCAAATGCAGCAGCTAATCTTTTTGAGTACTGGAAATGTGTGACTCTGAATGAAAGCCAAAGTATTTCATAGATCAGGAAAGGATATTGCTTTGGGGTTTGTTTTCATTCTCATGCTTGCAAATACAATGATACTGTTTTATTCAGTAATACTTGTCATCTGCAGTTGCTTCCTCTCATTGGCAGTGGCCATTAGTGAACATTTCAGAGTAAGAGACAGCTTTCGCTCCCTTTATTTCATCCCCATCTTCCCAAATGGGTGTCTGCTGCCTGTTGGGTCCCATTCCTGCCTCTAGCAGAGGATATGTTCAAGCCCCAAAGAATAGGATTTAATAACTCTTCTAGATGTACTTTTTTGGCTAGCCTTGTCTATGATCACAGATTATCAGCCAGATAGATAGATGTTCAAGCTCTCTTTTCATTTCAGCTCACAGCTTCATCACTTCTGCATGACAATATCTGCCAGGATGGCTAACAGGACAGTATCTTTCCTTCCCAGAAGCAGGAGGCGTTTTCTCCCTGCTCATCCCTTACCTTAGGACTATGCAGGATGTTGTCTTCCATCAGTCCCTCTTTGTCTCCTTGAAATGTTACTGTGGATGACTCAGGTTCCCAAGGGACTTTCTCAGCTCTTAGCTGCAGAGGTGGGCACAGCAAAGCCTTGTCTGAATTCTGGAGCTAAATAGCTAGTGACTGAACAAAAATTCCTTCCCCCTTGTTTAATTAGGATACTTTGGGAAATTCTTCCTCTGTCAGCAAGCTAACAGTTCCTGAAGACCTGACTATGGAGTCAGCTGGGAAAAAGAGAATAAACAAAGCAGGAGCTAAGTGTGAAGGGAAACAACTACCATGTGCTTGAGCTGTGCAATGTGAATCAAGTGAGAAGGCTCCTTCAGGTACCATCAAACCCAAAGCCCAGTTTGCCTTCATCAAATTCTTTACACATCTTAAGCAGTGAAGATCAGGCAGGCACAATTGTTTCTTACCACTTTCAAGCCACCAGACTCCTGCTTTTGTTCTGGAACAGGAGGAGCTTGAAGATGAATATGATCTGGGGCTTAAATGAGAGCTTGCCATGGCTAAAAAAGCAGCACTGCAAGTTGCTGATTGAAAGAAGGAAGAATCAATCTTTGTATTCAAAGGCTTCTGCCTGCTCTCAGGAAGACAGGAGGCAAACCTGACTCAGATGGTGGGCAGAGTGTGTGATTCCCTGCTCCTGCTGAGTCCCTTGACATGAGAGGATGGTTCTGAATTTCCACCTACAGAACAGGCAGAGGTTTGGCTTGGGGATGGATGCTTGTGTTGGATCCTTTCTCTGATTGAAAGCCCACTGAAGGAGAGGCTGGGGTGTCTGTGCACATGGATATGGGTGATGCTCTTCTTGCTCTCCTGATGCCTACCTGGAAGCTGAGTTCAGCTCAGGAAGTCTTGTCAGAGTTTCTGGTGGGAAATCAGTGCCTTTAGTGTGACATGAACAAGGGGAGCCTGGCTGGCAGCTCCTGAGACTGTGAGCTAGGAAAGCAGCAGGTAATTGCAGTTTAATAAAGCCTCTTGATGCTGTCAGCTGCTGGATAACAGCTTTAATTGACAGTTAATGTGTGCAGCTACATAAACAGGGGCTTGTTATTATTGATGCTCCAGAGAGAGGTTACTCTTGATAGGAGAATCTTTAACCTTAGCTCTTAAGAAGCTCTCTTTAAATTACAATTTGAGACAAATAGGATGCTATAGGGGTTTTAACTGGCCACAGAATCATGTAAATGAAACCACTCCAAATATACTTATCTGAAGAGTTCTTCACTTTGCTATCTGCATCTTTAGAATGGTGATGAGCTCCAAGGGAAGAACTTACCCTGTGAAACTGCAATCTCAGGCACCCCAGCTCTGGTGCTGCCAATCTCCTCAGAGGTACCTTTGCAAGGAGAGGTGTTCCTCTCTGCTGTGAGACTCAGAGCAGCTGTTCAGCTACCTCCCCTGCCCCTTGCTTTGAGGGAATCTTGTCAGCAGGCTCTTGGGGAACAGCCCTAAGTGCTGGTATTTCTGGTGTTGCTGCTGCTCCTGCCCATACCTGTTGCCCTGGCCCATGGGGCCTGGTTGCTTAGGAACAGATTTGTGAGATGACAGCAGTGCTTTCAGCAAAGGAGGAGTTGGAATTTGTAGTTCCTAGTGTAGCTGCCTTGCTCTGTGCTTGATGAGACCCAGGCTGTTTAACCAGTGCTTTCTCTGAATGATTTCATTGAGCTGGTGTTTATTCCAGCTCTCTTCAGCTGTGAGCTCTGAGAGCAGGGCAGGGCTTCATACCAAATGTGACATTTGGAAGAGTGGCTGGGGGATGTGCTGTGCCTGCTTAGTGCACTGCAAGAGCCCTTTACCATTTGCCAGGCTTTTATTTTGTCTTGGATTTCAGATTCCTGAAGGAGCTGAGACAGAAAAGGAAAGGTTTATGCTTGCCTGCAATAACTACTTAAATCATGTTGCATGCAAATTGAAGCTCCCAAACTCAGTGCTGGGCTAGACTTCCATCCCTTGCCTGCCTTTTTTCACTCCAATCCCCACATTCCTCTAGCCTCTTCCTTCTCTTCTCTTGCTGCTTTTAGCCCACCCTCCCACTCTCCCCTCCTCCAGCTCTCCTGGCAGAGCAGGCAGCATTTGCCCAGCTCCCCAGCAGTCAGAGGCAGCAGCATGTGCCTCTCCTGTGGGCTGGGGGATGAAGAGTAGAGCTGCTGCTGTGATGGGGACAGCAGAGGCTCACAGATACAGGCAAGGGAGCTATTAATGGCAGGGAAAAGTTGCTTGGTGTGTCATCAGGGAGACAGCAGAGTTGCAAGGCTTACTATATTTTTATTGACACTTTCAGTTCCCAGTTGAAATACCCATCAGTAGCAAATTTGCTCTGCTTCCAACAGCCCTTTTTTTTTTTGAATGATAATGGCCTTGAAAATGCCATTTTGCCTTTGCTTTAAATGCTGGAAGGTTTCCCAAATAAAGATGCAAGAAGAAAGCAGCTTTTTTTACCCCTACAAGGCAGAGAAATTGGCAATCACACCACAGTTCTGTACTGTACAACAAAGGCTTTAGGATCTCTGTCACTCACACTGAGAGCTGTTTGTACAGCAGCTAGCAGAATGATCCTTGGCTTTTTGGTGCTATTCCAATGGAAATGTTAGCAATGAGAACCATAGGATGCAAATATATCCAGGTCATGTATCAGCACTTCACATAGAGGCTTTTAACTCATGCAATCAAGAGAAATTTGATTAATCCAAGTAAGGGCAAGAGGATTTGGTCCCCAAATGTCTAAGTCTGCAGTGCCTGAGTGCTCAGGCATATGAGTACTCAGGTATAGGAGGTATATTTATGTGCTTCAGGCACTAGGCTTATGTGCATGTACCAGGTGGAGCCTTTAAACTTTTAGCAGCAGGTTTATAAACCCCAAGAATAACTTTTTAGCAGCCCCCAGGTCTTCTACTAATAAGCTGCAGATGCTGAACTTCAATTAGCACAGAGTGGAGGCCCAGATGAAATAATAGATGATCTTACTGATGATGATCCATCTTGGGCAAATGAAATCAAGCCATGAGTAATCACCTCTTTCAGGTTTTTGCGGGGCTTTTTTCTTTGTTAGAGTGGTTTTAGTTTGTTTTGTAGCGTGTTTTTTTTTTCCCTTTACCATATGCTTGGTAGGCTAAAGGAGTCAAAAGAGCTAAAAGAAATTTGAGTGTGAGTTTGCAGCCTTGCTCATCTTGGAGCCAAGGCAACACAAGGGTGGGTGACAGCTGTGTTAGGAAGTTTGCTATGGAAAGATTGAGTTTCCAAAGCATTCCATTCCATTTTTCTTGCTGCTGAGAGCTGGCCAGAGAGGTCTAAGCTTTGCAGCAGTGCTGCTGTGTGTTGTGAAGGAATTCTGGCTCTCTTGAGGAGTGCAGGGGGATGGAGAGGGCAAGGGATTGAGGAGTTCAGTGCTACCTTTGCCCTTTGCTGGCCTGACATGGTGTGCTTGTGTGCTGTGTGTGTGCCCCAGCTGAGGAGCTCTTTCTGGAGCCTGCAGGCATCCAGTTCCTGAGCTCCATGAATCATTCAGGAGCTTTGTGCATCAGGATCAACTCTTTAGAAGGGGTGGAGGAAGAACCTGTACCTAGACTGGTATCTTTTAGGGAGGAAAAGGGTTGAGTGTGTTAGTAAAGATCAGTTTGAGGAGGTATTGGGAAAATGTCAGGAAAACTGAGGGAAGAGGCAGCTTCATGGGATGTGATTGGTCCTGGGAATTCTGTGCAAAGCAATCCACCAAGAGGGTAGGACCTACTGTTGGAAAAAGAAATACACAGAAACTGGAAGCAGTTACTGAAAGAAAACTCTTCTCCCAAGAATAGAATTGACAAAGCAAACCCCAGAATCTACTCCTGAGATACTTACTGGTCACTTGTGGCTTGTGCTTCAGCAGAGGATGGCTGTTTCTAAGTTGTACTGGCATAGAATGGAATAGGATAGCATGGGATGGAAGAGAATAGAATAATTGAAGTTGGAAAAGATGTTTAAGGTGATAGAGTCCACCCCAAACCCATGTCCATCAGTGCCACATCTCCATACCTTTTCAATCCCTCCAGGGACAGTGAGTCAAGCACTTCCCTGGGCAGCTTGTTGAGGGCTTGACAAGCCTTTCAGTGGAGAAAGATTGCAGGAGGAAGGCAGAAGAGCATTCCAAAGCTCTCTTCTGACCCCATGAAACCAAGGGGATTTTGCTTGGAGGACTGTGGTCTGTGGCTGCTGCTCTTTGTCCCACTGTGGCTGTGAGCTGTGCCTCAGAAGCAGCAAGGTGACAGCACAGCACAGAGCTTTACACTTGGCACTTGCCACAGGAGCCTGAGAGTCAGAGATGAGCATCATCAGAGATGCAGGAGGCTTCAGCTAGCTGGCAAGGCTGAGAGATTATTGAGGCTGTATGGCTGCACAGACACCTGAATTTCATTCTAAATCTCTGACTGAGAGGGAGAGAACAGCCTCCTGCCACCACACTGAGCTTTCCTTTGGCCATGGGCTCTCACCAAGATGAAAGACTGCTCTCTGCTGCAGATTGCACAGAGGTAGAGAAGACCAAGCTGTTTCTTGATTCCTTCATCCTGCCTCTGTAACTTGCAGCTGATGGCTCTGCAAGTCTCTGAGCCCTGGCAAATGTTCTTGCTGGTGACTCAGGTGCTTGGCAAAGAGGCTGCTGGGGTGAGCTTGGAGATGAGATTGCAGTTAGAGGTAGTACCTGGCTACCAGAGCCCAATTCAAGGTTCTTCATGCAGGTTCTTCCTCCTAGCTCTTCCTGCTGCTGTCACTGCCAAGTGTCTCTGGGCTGGGGCTAGGTTAATTAGGGGAAGGTACAAAGCATCCCACTTGCTTGTGCTTGAGCAGAGGAGAACCACAGCCCTGCCTCTTGTCCAGAGGTGTGGGTTAGCAAGGAAGGAGGAAAAGAGCTAGGTAAGAGGGAGCCCGTGGCCTTTACATACATCTTTATCTATACAAAGAGCATTTAGTGCAGTTAGGGGAAACACAAAGTACCCTTTAGCAGGCTCCATTCCCAAACTCTGTGCAGCTACCATAACAGGGTTGGTTTGGAGGATCTAGGCCTGGCTGAAGCTGGAGGACTGCATAGTAAAATAGAGAACTATGAAGATGGAAGGAGCAGAGCCAGGAATGAAGGGAGGAAACTGAAACAGAGGCAGAGCTCCTTTAGCTTCAAAGTAGACTTGTCTGTGGGTCAGCTGCCTTCTCCAGTGGCAGCAAATCACAGTATCACAGAATGTTAGGGGTTGGAAGGACCCTAGAAAGATCATCTAGTGCAACCCCCCTGCCAGAGCAGGAGCACCTAGACCAGCTCACACAGCAATGTGTCCAGGCAGCTCTGCAATGTCTCCAGACAAGGAGACTCCACAGCCTCCTGGGCAGCCTGGGCCAGTGCTCTGGCACCTGCACTGCAAACAAGTTTCTCCTCAGGTTAATACTAAACCTCCTGTGATGCAACTTGCTCCCATTGCCTCTTGTCCTACCATTGGATGCCATTGAGCAGAGCCTGGCTCTCTCCTCCTCACACTCACCCTGAACATATTTCTAAGCATTGCTGAGGTCTCCTCTCAGTCTCCTCTTGTCCAGGCTGCAGAGACCCAGCTCTCTCAGCCTGTCCTCACAGGGCACATGCTCCACTCCTTTCATGCTCTTGCTGGCCCTGTGCTGGACTCTCTCCAGCAGCTCCCTAGCCTTCTGCAGCTGAGGGGCCCACAACTGGACACAGCATTCCAGGTAGCCAGCTGTTTGGAAGCATGCCTGAGAGCAGCCAGGAGGGCTGGAGCACCAAGTGCTTCAGTCACTGCAGAGGGTTGAGGCTGGGCCAGCTGTGAGATCCCCAAATTGATCCCATCATGGCAGTGCAGCCAAGCTGAAAGCAGCACTTGGCTCTCTCCTGCACAGAAGCTGCTTACCAGGCTGCAGTGAAGAGGGACAGAGAAAAAGATTTTGCCCCAGGGCTGACCTGGTGACTAATGAGTTTCATTGATCTTGTGCTTGCAGAAGAGAACAATCTCCCCTCTGCAGATGCTGGCAGCTCTTCTGCTGGAGGCTTGGAGAAAGCAAACAGCAGCTGCTACCCAAAAGCAGGGCTGGGGGAGCCCACTGAACCTAGCAGTGCTGCTCTCTCCTGGAGCTGTGAAGATGACAGTGCAGAAGATAGCAGCCTCAGGAGATCTCTGGATGGCTTCTACAGCAGATACTGCCAAAAAAGGCCAGAGAGGGTGGATCCCACCTGTGAGGCTGCAGCACAGTGTCTGGCCCAGAAGATTGCAGAGCTAGCAAAGCAGGAGGGAAGCAAATATGCCTGCAGGTGCCTGCAAATGGCCCAGGTGGTCTTGAACAGAGAGGGGTGCAAGATCTTCCCAAACCACCCATCCACTGCTTGCTTTGCAAAGGCACCTGAGGGAGAAGTGGTGCTGGGAGACAGAAAGGGAACACCTGGGCTCTCTGATGATGTCCTGCACTTCCTCTTGAAGCAAACACTGACACAACAGAGCCCTGAGAAGTGAGCAAGACACTGCTTTGTTCCTGTCATTGGAGCTTTGCTTTCATCCTGCAAAGAGATGACTTCCTTGGAAAGACAATACTCCTCTTAGCATCACCTTCAACACCACATATCCCATGGAAGGCTTTGTCTGGAGCAGACCTTGCTCCTCTGCAGGACCACATGGAGCATCTGTGGTCCCTGGGGAACTGTTTGGGATGTTTGTCCCCTCTGGATGGGTGATACAGCTGCTAGGACATCAAACAGGATGATTTCTACCTACCAAGCTTTTAAATGGACCTACATCTCTAGCCTTAAGCTGGAGTAGGGCTAAGTGCTTAGGGGAGTCTGACAGTTTGGCCAGCTCTCTGCAGCAGAATGGAGCTGAGGATACCTGAGCATTCCTGCTGGGAAACCAACAGCTCCATTGCTGGACAAAGGAATTGAGGATGTATTGCACTGGGGTCTTAGAGTGCAATCCCTTCTGTTAAGTTAAACAAGAGAGAATTAGACTCATCACTCCTTTTCCCACTCACTGCTAATGAATAGTTTCCAAAGCTGTGCTGGAACCTGCTGTATGTATTTTTGTAAGTCTGCTGAAAGCCAAACCATTTGTATTACTCATTTCCTTGATAAACATCTCTCCTCAACTCCAAGATGAGAGCAGGTGTTCCAGGCAAGGCTCCCCACTTGCTTTGGACAAGCCTAACTTATGCCCACTGGGATTCCCTAAGCTGTTCTGCAGTTATAACTAAAATATGTTGCTTTGAATTAAGTTAGAATCTCTTTTTTTTTTTAATCTCCTATTTCTGTGGATTCTTTGCATTTCTTGTGTGTTGCTTTTGTGACTTTTCTCAGCCTAAGAGAGGGGAATCTACCTGTATTCTGGATCCAGACTGTTTCACCCCTTTCTTGCAATGGACTCTTCAGAAAGGTTGGAAGCTGCTTTCCAGAAGCACTCAGCTGAAAATGGGGCTGCCAGAATCCTGGCTCAAGTGAGTCCTCAGCTTTGCAGAGTGGGATGGCTGCAAAATACCTCCCAGCTCTGCAAACACAGCCACAGGTGCCTTGTCTTCTGCTGCATGACCTTGGCCAGAGCTGCTGCTGCTGCCCCCTGCAAACAACAGTGTCCAGCCAGTGATGGGGGAGAGGAGGAGGACAAACCCCAGGAAGAGAGAGGGAGAGCACAGGGGGAGGAGGAGGGATTTGCCAAGGGAAAAAGTGCCCCAGGAGTGCAGGTGGGTCCTGGATGTTGCCTTCTCATCCCAGCCACTCACCCAATGGACAGGGTATGTATGGACACAGCCCTGCCCTGGAGCAGTGAGACTGTCCCAACAGGGCAGAGTGCTCCCAGGCTCCTTCCCCTGCCCCTTTCAATGCAACTTGTCCTCTTTCCCTCCTCAACAGCCTCAAGTTTCTTTCTGGCTTTCGTGGTGATGCTGAGATCCCTGCAGGAGTTTTGCCTTTCAAACTAAACAGATCTGAGCCCAAGGAGCTTGCTGTCAGTCAGCAACAGAGCAGTGAATCCACACACAAGAACTGAAGGCTTCTCTCTTGGAGGCCTCCTGGCTCAGTGGCTTCTTTACTGTCAGGAAACTGGGTGTCTTTGGGCATGCTTTCCAGCCATGGAGGGCTGGTTTGCTGTGCTGGGGAGGCCAGTCATTCTCCCAGATGGAAGTGTTCAAGGAAGCACAGAGAGCAAGAAGAAGGGATTTGCTTAAGGGCATAGAAGAAAGAAGGAAGGACAGTTGAGATCTCCCAAGTCAGCAGCAAGATTCCTGGCTAATGTGTTTACTCCTCTGCAGCCACACCACTTGCAGCAGTTGATCTTCAGCATTTCAGCTTGGAGCTGTGTCAGCAGCTGGGCTGGAGCAGGGTAAGAGCTCTCTTAGCTGTTCCCTTGCCAGGCAGGCCAGATCTCACCACAGATCTGGGTGCTCTGTGCACCTCAGATTCCCTGCTCCACTTCCTCATGGGGCTGCTCCTGCTGCCAGCTGGGCACAGCTGCCATGTTCTGCAGGTGTTCCCAGCAAAAGCAAGGAAAACTTGGCTGAGAACTTGAAGCAAAGCAGGGAAATACCCAGCTGGCTGCAAATTATGGCCAAGATCTTTGGCCTGGGTGAAATCTCTCTTTGCACCTAGATTGAGACTGGGAGTGTCTGGGTTTAGATTGCTGAGCATGAGTCCTCATGAAGGTGATGGCTTTGGCTTCTTGCTGATTCTTCTGGGTGTGTTGCTTGCTTGTTTTTATGGCAAAGCTGTTGAACTTGTGCTGGAGGGCACACCAACTAAGGGAGCAGACCCTCAGCTGCTCTCCTAGCTACTCAACTTAATGCTGCTGCTGAGGGGGCAATAAAAAAGGAGCCAGCATCATTCATTCCTGTAGGAGTAAATAATAGCAGCAGGTGCTAGCCTGTCAGGATCCAGAGAAAAGCATCCTGCAGGCAAAAAAATGATGGAGAGAGGTGATAGCAAATGCTTCAGCAATAGATAGAGGTGGCAAAACCCCAACCATGCTCTTGAGTGTGCTGCCAATCCTTGCAGTGAGAGTGCAGCAGCAGCTCCCCTTGCTCTGGCAAGGCTGCAGGGATGTGGCTGGAGGAAGCTCTTGCCTAGGTGTGTGGAGGAAGGAAGGGCTTCAGTGGTTTTTCTTTAGTGTTTATGCTGTTGCACACAGTTAAATGTTAAAAGCTTTTAATTGCCTTTTTCTGAGAAGTAACCCTCCAGACTGAGAGCTGGAGAAGGCAGAGGATTGCATCTGAATCCCTTCACTTGCTCACCAACTGCTCTGGGCTTTGGGTTAGCTCTAAAATCACTTGGTCTGCTATTGAGATTTTGAAGAAAAGGGAGGGGGGGGGAAAACCCACAAACCCATAAAATATCCACAAAGCAAGCTTGGAGCAACAGATGAAGTTCCTCTTCTTCAGAGGAGTCCTGCTGCTAGTGGTGGTTGGATGGAAGGGGAAAGAAGTGCTAAGAGACTCTAGTGCGAGCCTAGAGTATCCCCATCCTCAGTGCCAGCAGATGGGAGCTAGCTGCCTGGAGCCCCTCTGTGGGGTTCACATGAAGTGCTCCTGCTGGCAGCTGGAAAAATCTGAGCTGCTCTCTTTCTATCTGCTTTTGGAATGAGATTCTGTTCATTCTCAAGGTTTAAAATGATGGCCAAAAGAGGCAGTTTTATCTGGGGGGAGATGTGTGTCCATGCAGAAGTTAAACTGGGGTCCCACTGTGGGGGGATCTCTACACACTGGGGGTCAGAGGGGAGGCAAAGCACCTCTGGAGAGGCCATGCTTGTGCTTCAGCTCTTCCAAGCTCCTGGAGCTGCACAGACACCACCTTTAACATCCCTGTTTTCCTATTAGAAATTTCTAATGCAGCAAGGAAAGGGCTAGGAGGACTCATTCATTTACTCATTTACTCTTTAGGGAATGAGATGGAAGTGATGACCAAACAGTGGCTGCTGAAAGAGCATGAAGATAGATCCCAGCAGAGGAGAGAGCATCAAACTGTGAGTTTGGAAAGAGCACTGTAGGCAGAACAGACTTGGATGCTGCTGCAAAATGGGGATTATGACTCACAGCTCCAAATCTTGGCTTGTGGTGAGTTCTGTGTGCTGCTGAAACACTCAGGCTTTGGGAAAGCTTGCCCCCCTCCCAGTCATGAACACCTGTAGTGCCCCTGCATGCTGCTCACTCCCAGGTACAATGTTCAGCTCCTGCCAACAAGCCTCCAGAAATCCCTGTGACAGAAGGAAGGGCAAAGACAGATCCCCTTGGAATAAACATCTCTGGAGGAGGCAATCAGTTGTCTTAACTGTATTTGGTTTCTTTGGAGTATGAGTCTGATTCCTCTGTCCATGCTGATTTGCATGATGGGTAGTAGAGAAGTTGGAAGGGAAGGTAAATGAGCTGCAAGGAAAATGGCTAAGGGTTAACTCTTGCACTTGACTTAGCTTTGATGCTTCCATGGTTTCAGCATTCTCCTCAGAGCCCTTTGTTGATTCTCTCCAGTTGCTTTGTTTGCTTTTGTGACCCACCTCATCATTTCTTTTATTCTCCACTGCATTATTTAAGGCAGGGAATAACCTGTTAGCTGGTTCCTTGCCTGGAGGCAGATGCTGGACCATTTTGTACCCAGAGATGCTCCACCCCTGTGAGCTCAGGAGACAGCTGGGCTGCTGTAGTTCAGCTTTCAAAAGCAGACTGAGCAAAAAAAAAAAACCCACACCTAAAGTTATAATCTCCTTGAAACTCTTCTGCCAGTTATTTCTCATGCTGTTGACACATTCTGGGATGGCTTGCAAGTGGCATCTTTGCACAGTAGGAAACATGTCTCTGAGTTGTTTTCTTTTTCCCTTGCTCAGCAGGCCCAGCTGTGTGATCTGTGTGCACAGCCAGTGCCTGCTCCTAGCACTGAGAACACTCCCTGGGCACAGTTAGGAGCAAGGCTTGGGCTGCAGAGCAAGGGCTCTGCTCAAGCTTGTGTCCCACCTTGGGCTGCAGGAAGGCACAGGTGGCACCTGCAGGGAGGAGAGAACAGGAGAGGTGAGCCTGAAGTGCCCAACTAGGGATTCCAGCCCATGGATGTCATGTTCAGTGTGAAGCTGAGGGATCAGGAGGGTCAAGCCTCTTCAGTGGTCAGTGGGACAAGGAGGACTCTGTCTGTTCTGCCTTCATCCTGATCCATGAATTCCTGGATGCAGCTCCTGAATCTGTTTCCCATCTGCCACTGAGTCCAGTCTGGGCCTTGTGCCATAGCATCAGTGGTGACAGTGATGTAATTGCCACCAGGGAGCTGGTTCAATATTGCTTTGTCTATATTTGTATCTATTTCATTTTATTGTTATTATTTTCACTAAGGTGGTTTCAGTTTTGTTTCCCAACCCATCAGTCTCTCTCCTTATTCCCTTTCTGTTCCCTTTGGGAAGGCAGAGGGGCTCCCAGAGAGCATCTGTCCCTGCTCTAGTGGCCAGCCCAGCCCTGACCCTTGACTTTGATGCCACTGCAGGCACAAACTCAGTGGCTACCTGGCTTGCCTTGGGTCAGGTAGCTAGTGTTCCCTCTCTCTTCCCAGAATGAACCTTACTTAAATGCCTGATCCAAACCTCTTTTGTCATCCCTGGTGAATCCTCCTGCTCTGCAGTCATTGCCCACTCCTCCCAGGATGATTGGGATCAATGCCCTCACTGATGCCTGCTCCACCAGAATCTTTATTTCCCCTCCCACACATCTGCAAGTGGGAGGCACTGATTCATGCCAAGGACCTGCCTGATCCTGGAGCCAAAAGGCAATACCAGGGAGAGAGCTGAGCTCCTGCATCAGGCAGGTGCCAGAGCAGATCCTCAGAGAAGTAGCTCCCAGCTGGTGAGTGGAGCCAGGGCCTTTTACACCAGTGGAGGAGGCTCTTTCCCCAGGAGTTTGAGGTGTTTTGGTGGTATGTGTGGGTAGATCAGGGCATATGGCTGCTAAAATCAGTGTACAACAGGCAGTATCCATCCCCTATGATTATGTCTGTTCCATTCTGGAGTGTAGGTGATTTTTGTGGGGGAACATCTGTTTTCCCACAATACCAAAGTTCATTTTAAAAATACACTGTACTGGAGCCTTTCCTTCAGGACTATTTTCCCTGTTAGCCAACAACATATGCCAGCATTTCTCCCTTTAAAAGTACAAACTAGCACAGAGCAGAAAAGATGTGATTAAGACAGTAGCTGCAGCTAAGCCAAGCCAGAAAACTCAGGGCTGAAAGGTCAGCCTTTTCTTCCAATTGCCTTTGCAATGCTCTATTCATTTGCAGGTGCTGGGAAAGGCTTGTAAAGAAAACATCTGGCATGGAAAATCTCCCTTCAGTTGCAGCTGAACAAAGCTGCATTGGGGCTGGAAGGAAGGTTCTTGTTATGGGAAATGTCTGTCAAGCCTAGGGCAGGTAACCTGATCCAGCATTGCCTGGAATTACAGAGCTTCTGGGTTAGAGGCAGCACAGGGGCCAGGGATGCTGCTGAATGAAAACAGCATGGTTCTGGGATGAAAGATCCTGAGCTGGGAGCAGCTGAGCAAAGCTGAGATGCAGGAGCAAGCTGGGATCCTTTGGGAAGAGAGGAGACACATCCAAAATGTGGATTGAGAGAGGTGATTCTGCCACTTTNCCAACTAGGGATTCCAGCCCATGGATGTCATGTTCAGTGTGAAGCTGAGGGATCAGGAGGGTCAAGCCTCTTCAGTGGTCAGTGGGACAAGGAGGACTCTGTCTGTTCTGCCTTCATCCTGATCCATGAATTCCTGGATGCAGCTCCTGAATCTGTTTCCCATCTGCCACTGAGTCCAGTCTGGGCCTTGTGCCATAGCATCAGTGGTGACAGTGATGTAATTGCCACCAGGGAGCTGGTTCAATATTGCTTTGTCTATATTTGTATCTATTTCATTTTATTGTTATTATTTTCACTAAGGTGGTTTCAGTTTTGTTTCCCAACCCATCAGTCTCTCTCCTTATTCCCTTTCTGTTCCCTTTGGGAAGGCAGAGGGGCTCCCAGAGAGCATCTGTCCCTGCTCTAGTGGCCAGCCCAGCCCTGACCCTTGACTTTGATGCCACTGCAGGCACAAACTCAGTGGCTACCTGGCTTGCCTTGGGTCAGGTAGCTAGTGTTCCCTCTCTCTTCCCAGAATGAACCTTACTTAAATGCCTGATCCAAACCTCTTTTGTCATCCCTGGTGAATCCTCCTGCTCTGCAGTCATTGCCCACTCCTCCCAGGATGATTGGGATCAATGCCCTCACTGATGCCTGCTCCACCAGAATCTTTATTTCCCCTCCCACACATCTGCAAGTGGGAGGCACTGATTCATGCCAAGGACCTGCCTGATCCTGGAGCCAAAAGGCAATACCAGGGAGAGAGCTGAGCTCCTGCATCAGGCAGGTGCCAGAGCAGATCCTCAGAGAAGTAGCTCCCAGCTGGTGAGTGGAGCCAGGGCCTTTTACACCAGTGGAGGAGGCTCTTTCCCCAGGAGTTTGAGGTGTTTTGGTGGTATGTGTGGGTAGATCAGGGCATATGGCTGCTAAAATCAGTGTACAACAGGCAGTATCCATCCCCTATGATTATGTCTGTTCCATTCTGGAGTGTAGGTGATTTTTGTGGGGGAACATCTGTTTTCCCACAATACCAAAGTTCATTTTAAAAATACACTGTACTGGAGCCTTTCCTTCAGGACTATTTTCCCTGTTAGCCAACAACATATGCCAGCATTTCTCCCTTTAAAAGTACAAACTAGCACAGAGCAGAAAAGATGTGATTAAGACAGTAGCTGCAGCTAAGCCAAGCCAGAAAACTCAGGGCTGAAAGGTCAGCCTTTTCTTCCAATTGCCTTTGCAATGCTCTATTCATTTGCAGGTGCTGGGAAAGGCTTGTAAAGAAAACATCTGGCATGGAAAATCTCCCTTCAGTTGCAGCTGAACAAAGCTGCATTGGGGCTGGAAGGAAGGTTCTTGTTATGGGAAATGTCTGTCAAGCCTAGGGCAGGTAACCTGATCCAGCATTGCCTGGAATTACAGAGCTTCTGGGTTAGAGGCAGCACAGGGGCCAGGGATGCTGCTGAATGAAAACAGCATGGTTCTGGGATGAAAGATCCTGAGCTGGGAGCAGCTGAGCAAAGCTGAGATGCAGGAGCAAGCTGGGATCCTTTGGGAAGAGAGGAGACACATCCAAAATGTGGATTGAGAGAGGTGATTCTGCCACTTTGCTCTGCTGACACCNTGAAAATCATGGAGTTCTTGTGGCATTCCTTCTGCCTCGTGCAGAATAGCTCTGAAATACTCTGAACAGATCCTCATTACCCTGGAGAGAGGATACTTCCTTGGCTCTTGCAGGTTTGGGCTGCATTTGAAAGCCTTCACTTTTGAGGAGCTAAACTCTGAGCACTCCTCCTGCAAGGAGAAGCACTTGCTGCCCCTTGGCTTGCAGAGCTGCTGTCTGTTGGGCTCTTTCTCACTGCTTGTCCTCATTCCTACTGATTTGAAGTAGTATTGTCGCTGGATTTTTGCAGAGCCAGGTTGGGTTGCTCTCCTGGCTGGCATGCCTAACATGACAGACCAGGCTGGTGCTCTCTCGAGTTGATGGAACTAGACACATTTCCACTGACACAGAGTCTCTGCCAAGTATTTTCCCTTCCCAAGGCTGCCTTTAAATTGAAGCTCCTTTAAGCCTTTTTTTTTATAAGCAGATAGCATATCACACAGAAAGCCAAGAAGGCTTAAAATCAGGCTATGCAGAGGGGAAAAAAAAAGGATTTTCTAGTGGAAAAAGAGATCTTAGCAGAAAGTCCTCTTGGGCATTTTGCAGGTTTTGCTCTCTCTTTGCAGCTGGGTTTGTGCTTTAAGTGCCAATTGAAAAATAGGTGGTTGAACATGGTGATTCCTTCTGCTGCTGTCATGAAACAGATCGCTCAGCCTGGAGATGAATGGATTTTTCTGTTGTTTTCAGTACGTTCAGCAAGCAAAAGTTTCTTTGGAAATTGTTAGGGTCTGTTGCAAGAATCAATAGATTTGAAATCTGCCTTGTGAAATTTCCATGACACATTCAACCCCAGAACAATATTGTTCTTTACCCCACCAGAACTGGTGCTGAGAGTCAAAAAGTGCTATAAATATTTCAAGAAATTAATTACTAAGTAAGGCAGCCTAGTGCCCCACTCTGTGCATATTAAATGTAACATACACAGTTGACAAAAAGCAGGCAGGAGCACTGAATGGAGCTGTTTCATTGCCTAAATGAAATTAGTTGCAGTGCAAAAACAACTGTAAAAGTCATTTTTGCTTCATGACAAGCAGCCCTCAAACCATGAGGCCTTAAGTCACCATTGGAAAGAAAGTTCTAGCCTGTTTTAGAGTTGCTTGCACAAGCCCCAAACTGCTTCAGGGTGGGTTAACTGCTTGGGGAGGGACCAGGCTGGAGGCAGGGAGGGGGGAGATGCCCCAGGGCTCTCAGGCTGCTCTCTAGGCTTCAACTGTCCTGCAGTGACACTGAGCATCCAAAAGCCAGGCTAGGGAGAGATGCTGGCAGCTTTTGGGGTGTAGCTGCTAGCTTTTGGGGGCTGCTCATTGTCCAGGACTCATCTGTGGTGAGGAGGATGTTGGGGTGCAGAGGAGGGGAAGTGGAGCTTGCTCCTGTTGTTACAGCTAAGGACAGGATGTAGTCAGAGCCAAATGGATAAAGCCATGAGTAATCCTGGCAAGGCTTTTTGAGCTGCCATGGCTCCAAAGCTGCAGCTTAGCTTGGGGAGTGCTTCATCTGGAGGGGCAGCTTTGGACTGGGACTCCAGCACATCATTTTCTGACAGGAAAGCAGGAATTGATACCAAGGGGAGACATGGCAGCACAGATAAAATGAAGAGACTTGTGACTCAAATTCCTAGCAGTGTAACAGGATTAGGCAAATCCTGACTCTGGTAGGAGGGCAGGAAACAGCCATGTGGTTTCCCATCAATGTCATCTTTCCCATGGATGCCACACTAGTGTCATTGCAAGAGCTTAGTTGCATTTACTGCCTGGAGCAAGCAAAGTTGGGGAGTTGCTGTCAGGGAAGGAGCCTAGGAATCTAAGAAGCCTAGGCCCTGCTTTTTAGAGGTAATCCTGTTAAAAATTGCCCTGTGTTCTGTAGACCCCAAAGTCTGCTTTTTGTTTATGCATTTATGTTTGCATTGCAGCATAATCTAGTTTTCTCCCATCTGAGCTGATAAACACTGAGAGGAATGGTTGCAGGGGGAGATGAGGGTGTGTGAGCAGCACAGAAATGACACTTCTGTAGCACCCAAGGGCTCTCCACAGCTCCTGTGCCCCTCAACTGGAGCTTGGTTTGCTGAAGGGTCACTGATGCCATGTGCTAAGGCCCCAGGCAATGCCAGGCCTCTAACTTTGGGGGAAAATGACCCCAAAAGAGTTCAGTGGAGGCAAAAGATGTGCATTTTGTAGTTCAGTTGGAAGCTGCTTATTGTATAAATACAAAATTAGGTGTTTTTTCCATCCTGGTGCATCAGGTGAGCTCAGTTTTGCTATGATGGTGCATTTTTTTATCACTCTTGGGCGAGGGCTGCTCATGGAGTTTGTCCATGAAATGGGCTTCAGGATTTTTGTTCCATGCAAACTAATTGGCATCCAAGAATGAAGATAATCCTAGCAGCACATCTAATTAGAGGGGAGCAAGCCTCCTATTCCCTGAGCAGTCTCCTCTCAGTTTAGAAGGAGCTTAGGCACAGAACCTTGCTTGTCAACCTTTTGAAGTTCTAGCTTCTAGCATGAGCCAAATATATTTTTTTTCCCCTTTAAAACATTTGTATTTAAGAGAATTCAGCAGGGTAAACACTGTTTGCTCACAGAGTGATGGGTTGTCACAACATTATGAGGTGTGTAGATGACTGCAAGCAAAGTTCTGACAGAGCTGAGAAGGGAGGTTGGGGTGTGCCACTCACAACTGAGCAAGGGAAATATGTCACTGCCTGCTCGAATCCTGACTTCATGCAGCTGTAGCTCTTCCCTAATCTGAGGGGAAGCTTGTGCCAGCTGACATTTGACTGTGGAAGTCCATGTGAAGCTACATTGCTTTGAAGATACAGACTGACTTCATTAACTGCAAGCAAGGTGCTTGGATTCTGTCTCTGATCTTCCAGCACTGGCAGAAAAGTCTGTGGGATCACATTTTGAAAGCCTACCCTTGAGGGATGGAGTTGTGTCCAGTTGTTCATCCAGTTGCATCCATGGAACTCTTGGGTGACCTCCTGCAAGCCTACAGATCTTTGTAAGCTGTGTTCTGGCCAAATCTGAAGGCATTAACATGTGCTCCCTGGTGTAACTGATAGCAAACCATGCCCCAGCAGGGCTTTAACATCTTCTCTTGTATAAATACAGGACTTCTTGACTCTTCAGGATCAGCCCATGCAGTGCTAAGCTGAGGGAGTGTTTTACAGCAGCAAGAAGTCTTCAGCAGTGGTGGCTGTACCATCAACAGGACTCGGGCAATACAGGTATATAGTGTGGATGCATCACTGATACTAGAATAGCTGGCTGGGTTTATTCAACAGCTTGGGATCACTTGAAATCATAGAATGATTTTGGTTGGAAAAGACCTCTAGGATCATGAAGTCTAACCATCAACCCAGCAGCCCCATGCCACTAAACCATGGCCCCGTTTTTGAACCCCTCCAGGGCTGCTGACTCTAGCACTGCCCTGGGCAGCCTCTTCCAATGCCTAACCACTCTGGCAGGGAAGGAATTGTTGCTGATGTCTGATCTGAACCTCCCCTGAGCAACTTGGGGCCATTTCCTCTTGTCCTATTGCTAGTCACCTGGGAGAAGAGAGATGCCCCTTTTGAGTGGAGAATAGTCAAGGAGTAGAGCACTTACACAAGAATAACCAGAAAACACTTTTTATATGCTTGAGGAAGGAGAAAATGCTTAAAAAGCAAATGTTTCACCTAAAACTCTTTCTTGTGAGTAGCTGAGGAGGTTGAGGCCAGGCCAAATACTCAGACAGGAGATGACATGGGGACCTTGGAGCTAGTGAAATGATGAAGAATCTTTAGGATAGGGTTCTCAACTTCCCACAGTCAAGGCTGGTGATCTCCAAAGAAGCACCTGCCTGTGGTGATGGGACTGGTGTGGGCAGTGCAGGAGTGTTATGCAGAGGAGGCAGAGAAGATGGTGCAGTGTTGGTTTGCTCTTCCTGGTGCCCAACTCACTGGATTCTGTCACTTCTCAGAAACAACTGAATGCAGAGTGACCAAAGTAGTCTGCCTTTGCCTCCTGGAGTTAAAAGCTGTCTTCTGAAACAAGCTTGGAATGGAGCTGGAGTTCCTGGAGTCTTTTCTGCACAGGTGAGACTGTGAGTGTACATGTTGAAGGGCTGAATGCTTACAGCAGCCTGGCATTGTTTATGCACAATGTCAGTGTCAGGACACAGAAAGGGTCTGGAGAGAGCTGCCATTTGGATGGATAGATCCATTGTCCTCTGGAGCACTGGCAGCTAAAGGAGCACCTGCTTAGCTCTGTGAGCAAACAAAGAAGAACAAGTGAAAAATACACCTGCTTTGGAGGTGCCCCTCTAGGAGTTAATGAAAGGAGAAGCAAAACAAGTCCTAGTCTTAGTGTCTTTGCCTGGCTCTGAAGGGAGCTGGGGGAGCATTCAGAGTTGCTCTGTGGAGCTCCTCATTTGTGCTATGTAGTCCATCAAGGACTAATTAGGACAGTGAGGGCTCTTTAAGAACATTAAGTAAACCTTGATCTCTGTAGGTTTGCTCTGGCTCCACAGAGCATCATCACAGCCCACAAGAGCTTTGCCTCTGGAGCTGGATGCCAAGGGCAGTCATTTCCCTGGTAAAGCTCTTGAGGAACACGGTGTGTCAGGCTCTCACCACATGACATCAGAATGGGGCTTGCCCTCCAGTCTTCTCTGCTTCTGGGGCTGCTGTGTGCAGGGAGGGGCAGTGCTTTGAGTGGAAGGGACAGAAACATTGAGGAGCCAGGGGAAAAGCTGCTGTAGGCACCTGGGAAGATTATGAATGGGGATGTCTGGGGAAAAGCAGTGGTGATCTCTTCTGGATGTGATTCCAGAGGGATGGATACCAGCACCTCCTCCCTGCAGGCTGGAAAAGAGCTGTGGATGGTACCGCATCCTCTGGGCTGGATCAAGGGGCAGGGAAACCTGCTTTCCTCCTTGTCTGGGGGCACGGCGAGGGTGGGGATGTTAGGGACAGGAGGAAGAGATGCACTGGGTGCAAAGGGAAGGGAATATCAGCTCGGCTTTCCTCACCTGGCAGAACTTCCACCGCGCTGGGCATGGAGAGGGAAGGGGGCGCGGGCGGTGGGTTAGGGGGGGTCCAGGCGGGATGAACAGGAGAGAAAGAGCTGACCTGCGATCCGAGGGGGTCCCGCGGCTGCGGGCGGCGCCGCTATGGGCGAGAAGCCAAGGGCGGGGGGCGGTGGCGGCGGTACCGCCCCCGGGGGCTCGGGAGTGACGCAGGCTGCCGGCGGGGCNCGATGGGTGAATGATGTCATGCCCAGCTCGCCCTGAGTCAGCCCGGGCTGTCAGCGGCATGGCTGAGGGGCTCCGGCGGGACCCTGCCGGGAGAGGAACCGGGCTGTGCCGGGGCTTAACGGCTGCTCCTCGGACTGAGCTGGGCTCAGACTGCCAGAAACGGCACAGACCTCTTGGGGAGTGTCCAGAGGAACGGTCCCGAGGGTGGAAGCCCTCTGCTGTGAGGACAGGCTGAGAGACTTGGGGTGTTCAGCCTGGAAGAGAGAAGGCTTCAGGGAGACCTTCTACAGCCTTTCAGCACTTAGAGAATTGTAAGATGGGGAGAGACTTGTTAGCAGGACCTGTTGTGGCAGGACAAGGGGTGATGCTTTGAACTAAGAGGGGAGAGACCCTTCTTGTGAGGTTGGAAGAGGTTCCTGCCAAGCCAACGTTCTGTGATTCAGACTAGATGTAAGGAAGATATTTTTGACACAGAAGGTGTCCAGGTTGCCCAGAGAGGTGGTAGATGCACCATCCCTAAAAGCATTTCAGCTCATGGACAGGACTTTTGAGCAACCTGATCTAGCTGGAGATGTCCGTGCTTACTGCAGGGAGGTTGGACTTCATGAGCTTTCAAGGTGTCTTTCAACCCAAACCATTCTAGGATTTTTCTCCCCCTACAATTTCTTTCCATGAAGACTTCTTGGTATAATTTTACTCTCCTGGTGCTGCTAGATTTTTGCCATCTGGTTCTGAACACTGAGAGGTGCTTGTAACGTAGGAGATCTGCACCTTTAACTGACAGAATTAGTTTTATTTTGCATTAAATATTAAAGCCACGCTCTGAAATGAAGATTAGACACAAGAGGATGAGGTGAGGGCTTGGCTTTGTATCTTTTTATGCATACTGCATTCTTGAAAGAATCAGTGTCATTCTTGATCGAGTGGTGCAGGTATAGTAGAGGTTTCCACTACTACTATTGCTCCCAGCTACCTTCAAGTGCCTTTATTAGAATCAAAGGGGAGGATGGAGGGTGGGAGAGAGACCCCAACCCAGGGAAGCTCACCAGATTTATTCCACTGACCCCATGGGGATTTCTTATCCCATGTTTTTTTCCTGTTCATGCTCCCAAACAGGTCAGGTGGTTCTTTACGTCCTTCTTGGCTTTCAATGTCAGCCACATTCAATGAACTAAGGAGTTTGTTTGGGGCTGGGAAGCACTGAAACATGAACTTCAAGAACTTTCTAGTGCTCCTTCTGCAAATCACTATGCCAAAGTTTCGGTGCTCTCTCCCAGGGAAGGATTTTGCTGACATTTTGATGAGTGATGGCACTGCACTGAGTCATCAGCAGTAATGAAACAAAGCCTGGTGGGGATTTCAGCAGGGAGGCACCAAAAGATCTGTCCCTGTCTTGGATATGCAAGCAAAAGTCATGTGAATTTGTCACCTTCATCTGCTCTCGGCACTTGTGCAAAAGAATCAGATCAGAACTGACTGGCCAGGTTTGGTTCAGGAGAGAGAAGCAGACCTAGGGCTTTGCTTTCCTCTGTGGTTTTGTTTTTCTGCGGGGGAAGGGTTTCCATCTCAGTGTGGGCTCTGACTTTGTTTCTGCTGTGCCACCCTGCAGCTGTACCTTCTGCTGTGTCCCCACCAGCCCTGGTGGGTGGGTGCCCTCCTACCTGAGTTGTGTTGGCAGTGCTGGAGCGATGGCTTCATCCCTCCTGAGCACATGTGGAGAGGAAGGCAGAGGTGCTGAGCAGCCATCTCCAGCTGGCAGATGGCCCTGAGGGAGCTCTTGCCAGCTGGCAGGGGCTAGCACTGCCAGCACTGGTGTAAAGTGGGGCATGCTGGCTCCCCACGGGCTTCCTAGCTCAGCTCTGGCAGAGCAGCTGCCTTGGAATATTCCTGCAGGCTCTGGGATGGATTGGATACTTACTTTGTTCTTCCAGGCAGGTTTCTATGCCATATGTCCAATACCATTTGCTTCTTCTGACATGGTTGTGATAGCCCAATGCTTCCTCTTTGTGCATGTCAGCTTTCATCATTAACCCAGTACTTGCTTAATGGTCACTAAGCTCTCTGTAAATCTTGGGAGAGACAGGAGCTTTGGAATGCCAGGGGACAGCCAGTGAGTATACCCTGGCTTTGTATTCCTGCACACACGCAGGAAACAAGAGCTCAGGAGTTGACATCTCTAATAGCCAAAGGCATTCACAAGGCATTTGGCTGTTCCGTGCTCTGTCATGCCAAGTGGGTCTGACTGCCAGGAGATGATAGCAGCAGCACTAAAAGGACACAATCAGGTGTTTACCTCTGTGTGTGGGATGGGCTGGAGGACCAGAGGAGCCTCATCAAGAGGCAGCAAAGCAGATCATCCTCTCTGCCTCCATGGAAGTGGTGACTGAGCAGCTCGTGCTGTCACAGCAGCACCTCCAACAGCTGGGGGACTGGGAGAAAGGCTTTTTAGTGGCTCACAGTTGTTAGTGCCAGCCTGTCCTCTGTGCTCACATCATCCTCAGATGGAGGGTGGAGGCACGTTAGCACTGTGCAGTGTGGTAGCTATTTGCCTGCTAGTAAACCAAGTAACCTAAAGGCTGGCTCAGTCAGCAGTGCACACAGAAAGGTGGGGGAGAGAGGGTTGGCTCTGGATAGCACCATCTCCCCCACACCACCTGCTGCTCTGGGGGAATGGCAGGCTAGGGAGGGAGTGCTATTTTAGGGGAATCCCTTCTGTGCTCTCCTCCTGTGGGTTCCCTTCTCTGAGCACAGTTGGATGTGCAGAGAAGAGCTGGGGGCTGGAGAAACACATTGCTCCATGGGTGTTTGGGAGTGCAGAAATAGCAAGAGAGCTATTGCTGGGTTGTGTTCAGTGATGACACACACTCAGCACTCAAGGGGATGTCTGCTTCCTCTGCAGACGCAGGAAACAAGAGAGGTTGTGCTCACTAGTTCTGCTCTGCAGGAAACTTCTTTAGGACAGTGCTGGTTTTCCTGATGCTGTAAGGTAACCTGACCACATTCATCATCTTAGGCTGCTTTGTGTTCATCTGGTGGAGAAGATCTCTCACTATCCCAACCAAGCAGCATTGCAGAGAGGGTGACAAGCAATAGGACAAGAGGAAAGGGCTTTAAGTTGTGCCAGGGGAAGTTCAGGTTGAATAGTAGGAACCATTTCTTCCCTGCAGGTGTAGTTAGGCATTGGAAGAGGCTCCCCAGGGCAGTGCTGGAGTCACCAGCCCTGGAGGGGTTAAAAACTGTGGGTTGATAGTTGGGACTTTTTGATCTTAGAGATCTTTTCCAGTCTGGTTTACTGAGCTGCCAAGCTCAAGCCACCTCCTCAGAGCAGTGTGACAGAAGGCTCCTGTCAGTGATGCATGCTGCTAGGCTTAATGAGTCTGTACTCATTTGTTGTTCTTCTAGGTGTCAGCACAGTTCCAGTGGAGAAAGAGCATACTGAGGAGATGGTGAGTAGTTCTTTGTCAGAGCAGATTGCAGAGCATAGCAGTCACATGTGCTCCATGTTTTGTCTTTATAAACTCTTGAGAGATTCTTGGTGATGTGGAACTTCAGCTCTCAGAAGATCCTTGCCTGCACCTTGGTGCACCTGATGAAAATGGAAGCTGGCTTCTTGTGTCAGGGTGGTACTTGGAAAAGCCTGTGCTGTACAGCTGCCCCAAAACTGAGCTGAAATGCCATGTGATAGTACAAGGTATTGGACTGCATCGAGTGAGGCAGGATGAAATACCTAGAGTAACCAGCTGTCTAGTGAACTGTCTCATGTCTTGGTTATTACCACATGGTGTTTGACTCTCCTCTGTCCTGAGTAGAGCATTGAATATTTCAGCCTCATGGCCAAAAGGAGCCTGTTACCTAGCAAACAAATGGGGAGACAAAAAGAGCTAATGACTCTCTTCTCCTGATAAAGCACTTTGTTGCTCAAATGCCCAGGAAGCTGTAGTAGAGATGGAGATCACTCCAGCCTCATCAATAGTAGCCTGAACTCTGCCTCTCTTTCCTCACTAACTGGGTCAGAAATAGAATAGCTAATTTTGCCATGAGGATTTTCTCTCTTTTCTTTCTCCTAGGTGACAAGATGCATTGTGGAAGTTCTGTCCAATGCTCTGTCCAAGCCAAATGCCCCACCAATTAACCCTGAGTGCAAAAACATCCTGAAGAAGAGTAAGTACAGCAGGATCTCAGCTGGGGAAGGGCATTTTGGAGATGGCTTCTCATCTCTTGGAGCTGGGGAACTGTTCTTTCAGTCCATGTGAAGCTGGTAGGAGTTAGTATCTATCTCAGGACTAAAACTGGGAACAGAAAGGAAGGAAAAAGGCAGAGAGGAAATACCCTGGAAATTTCAGTGGAACTTTCAAATGACATGAGAATTAGTTAACTCTTTTCCAGGCAAACTTTCAAAATAGTAGAAAATGGCTAATTAAAAGCAGAATTAAAGAATGAACTCTTCCCAAATCTTTCTTCTTTGGGAAGGAAGTTACCTAGTTAAACTGAACTAACACTTCAGAGGGGAGCTGGGTTACTTCATTGTGCTGCTGTTGTTGTTGTAGGTGGTAGAAAGGACAGAGAGAGAAGTGAAAGCCAACAGCTTGAGGTGAAGCATTTGAAAGACACAGCAGAGACTGAAAAGCATCACAGTGGGAGTGTGGAGAAAGAGGAAAGTCAGACAGAAGAGGAGTCTAGGAAGTACCTGAAAGGAAGTGAGGAGGAGAAGCTTGCTCAGGAAGAAGATAACAGCAAGGAAGAGCAGAATGGACACCACAGACCTGTTCAAGAAGAGAGACTTCACACAGAAGAGAAGAAACACTATGAAGAAATCAGAGGAGAGGAGGAGGAGAAGAGTTACCAGAGTGAAGATGACAGCAAAGAGAGCAAGAGTCAGGACCAAGAGGCAGAGCATCTTCTTCTCAAGAAGTCCCACTCTGGAGGCATGAGCACAGAGGAGCTTCCTGATGGGAATGAGCAGCACCACTGGCACTTGGAGGAGGGATTGCAGAGCCCTTACAAAAGAATTCATGAGGGTGAAGAGGGAGAGGCAGAAAGAAGTGAGAAATACCACCATGAGTCTAAGGAACGTGACTTCTCCCATCAGCAAGAGCATGAAGAGTCTGATGAGAGTGAAGAAACAGAGGAGGAAAAGCAACCCTACAATCCCAGAAGTTACCGTGGGAAGCAGAGAGTGGATGACTCCTCTGAAGAGAAGAGGAGCCGTGGTGGTGAGAGGGAGGAACTAGCTGAAGAGTCAAAGCCAGAGGAGGCCCATCTCTGGGACAAGAGGAAACACCATCGCAAACACCACGGAGAGTCTGAGGAGAAGAGTGCTCATCAGGGCAGGCATGGATCTGAAGAGGTGGAGGAGAAGAGGCATGCAGGTGAGGGAAGTGAGGAGCACAGAGAAAGGTGGCAGCAGAGTGAAGAGAGCAGTGAAGAAGAGAACAAGAGGCATCACCACAGTGAAGAAAGCAACGAGAAGTGGCGCGAGGAGAGGAGACACCACGATGGATCCCATGAGGTGAGGAGGCACCATGCTGAGGGAATGACATACCCTGGAGATGAAAGTGAGGAAGAGCTGGACAGCTATCTCAGCAAGGAGAAGCAGAGGCATGCTGGAGGGAGATCCCACTTGTGGCCCAGTGAAGATGAAGGGGCCCAGAAAGCCTATGCTCGAGAGCGCAAAGGCCAGGCCAGCAGACACTCGAGCACTGAGGCCAGTGTGGAGCAGCAGCGCTCCCCTGGCACCAGTCAGGAGGAGCAGGGAGGAGAAGAGAAGCACCAGAGCAGTGAGCAGCTGGCAGATGAAGAGAACATGGAGGAGGACAGATATGCAGAAAGGGAGGACTACAGAAGCAATCTCCCTGCAGAGAATGAGAAGAGAACAGGGTCCTACAGCTCCTTCTACCCTCTGCTGTGGTGGAAAAGCCAGCGCTTGGAGAGAAGGGACAGCACAGGGGAGCACTTTGGGGAGGGCAAAGAGGAAGGTGGCACCACCCTGAGGGAGAAGAGTCTGTTCCCTGAGTACAACGACTATGACTGGTGGGAGAAAAAGCACATCCTAAGTGCTCTCAACCACGGGCACGCTCTGAAGAGGAACCTTGGCAAACTGAACAGATATGACAGGAAAAGGCACTACAGCAAGGTGGATCAGCTGGCCCAGCTGCTCAACTACAGGAAGAAATCAGCTGAATTCCCAGAGCTGTATAACTCTGGGGAAGACCTGAAAAAACATCATGGAATTGGCAATGAGAGAAGCCTGAGCCAGAGGCCTCTGACGGAAGAGGAGGTATGTTCACAGGTTTCTCTGGGAAGGTAGGGAGGCTGGCTTCACAGGCACACTGCTTCCACCCACTCCCAAGGAAGCTGGGAGACTGTGCTTGGGAAAACACAAACAAGGTTAAGTCCCACTGAGAGGTGGATCTTCAGTGAGGTAAAGATCTGCTTCCTTCAGATGAATTCAGGGGAACTAACCCAGGGCACAGTGTGTAAAATACAGACAATGTGCATCTTCATTAGCTTCTACCTGCTGTAAGACAGAAAAAGAGGGAGTTTTTCTTCCTCTTTGGGCCCTGCCTCTCCCTCTAGGCTCTTACAGACTAATAAACCAAAGATGCCTGTTGCAGCAGGAGCAGAGAGAATGAGCAAGCAGCACTTGGTCTGTTACCTTGTTTAAAGTGTTTCAAACAGCTGGAAAGCAAGTTGGCTATTTAGAGTGTTAGAAGTTCAGCTGTTGTCTTCCCAGCTGTGCTTGCAGAGCACAACCAGGCTTGCACTTGTGAGCCTGAGTTGGCCATGTAGTTCTCATCTACCTGAATCCTTTTCTTGTTGGACTTTGGCCAGGAAAACTGAGTCCAGACCCATCAATCAGCTTAGATGCTCCTCATGTACATCACTGGATCTGTTCAGAGCTGGGAGAAGCAGAGGTTTGACACTGAGGTGTTAGCAAGTCATCATAACAAAGAATTGGCTGCTTAGGTTGTTTTTCCCCTAGCATCTAGTGATGGGGAGGGGTTCCTCTTGGCACACACTCTGCTTGCTGCCTGAACCACTGGGGTGCTGAGGTTGTAGCCTCTTAAGGGACCTGCACTTGGGCAGAAGTGGCTGCACATGGCAGTCTGGGCTAACTAGGTCATCATCACAGCTAATAGATCAAGCTGTAATGAGGGCTAGCTCTCAGGAGGAGTAGTTTGCTACTTTCCCTAGCCCTAACTGGATTAAAAGCAGGAAATGGCACAGATCTCCACCCAGGAGGTATTGCCCTGCTGCCAGCACCCCCTGTCCCAGTGATCTTCCCAGGAAGTAGCAGATGTCTGCCTCAAAAATGATCTTTGTGTCTCCTATTCATGGAACAAAACATTTGCTAATGTTACTGGATGTGTAAAATGCTTTTTCATGTTTTGACAGGAGAAAGAGCTGGAAAATCTGGCTGCTATGGACCTGGAGCTGCAGAAGATAGCTGAGAAGTTCAATGACAACAGGAGAGGCTGAGAAGGATCTGCTTTGGTGTAGCTTTCCTCACCATACCTGTGTTTTGTGGTGAATTCACTGCCACTGGATTGTTGTTTGCCCTAAACCCCAGAAAATCCTCTTCCCTGTCTGCTAGAGTGTAGTGATTTCTACAGCTGGAAATGTCTTTTCATTTGCTCTTCTGATGATGTTGAGATCTGAGCAGCATGGATTTTAGTATTATTAGAACCTTTTATGCAAGGCAGAGATTTTTAAGATGCTTGTGAAAATAATTGTGTTAAGTGTTCTTCAGAAATCTCTTTGTCTGAGTTTGAAATAATAAAACCCAGTGATCTTGGACCAAGCTTTCTCCTTCCTTATTTGATTGGGTTCTTGGACAGATTGTGCAGCAAGTGTTCACTTGTACTTCACTGCTGTTTTTTAGAGGTTACAAGGAGCCTGTCTGTGCCTTTCATTGGCTGCTTAGCAAGAACAAGAGAGGTAAGAAGGAATGCCAATTAAATTGTTCCAGTATTTAGTTCTGCAAATCAGGCATATGGATGCTTGTTCATTTGGAAAGCCTGTGGTGCTTCACAATCAGTGTTTTGGGGGTCCAAAAAAATGATCCCATAACTTTAATTACTCTAGATACCTGGGGTTCCACTGAATGTAACTTCTCCTGTTTTTTGCAGGCTTTCTGCTCTGATGCTGTCTGCTGTTGCTTCTGTCCAGCCACCCCCAGGAGAGAGCTGCTCTACAGACCTCAGCTGGCAGCAGATGAGCAGAATCTCCCACCTCAGCTTGCCCCATGGAATCCTCCTGCTCATTAAACCACAGAGTTCATTGTAAGGCAACAGGAACTGAAAGGATTCAGTGAGCACTTGATCCTGGAACTCTGTGAGCATCTCTGTGCCTAGGGTAAGAAAGGAGAAGCAAAAAGGTACATTTTTGGAGCTTAATCTCCTAGCTTACACTGATTTCCTCATTTTCTTGCCTTTCCCTAGCTTCCAGGCTCCTCTCCAATGCTCTAAGCTAGCTTGGCTCAGGATTTCATCACATCCTGCTTTCCAAGTCCCACTGTAGTGTGGACATACACTGAAGGAAAACTTTTCTCTTCCCCACCCCTCTTTTCCCCCACTCAATCTTTAAAGGAAGTTGAGAAATTAAGAATTTAGGAGGAAAAAAACCTTGCTAAAGCTCCCTAGCCATCACCTTTCTGCTCCCTAGCTGTGGCCTGCAGCACCTGCACTGGATGGAGAGGTGAGAGGGGCAGGGTGGTTAGCAGCAACACAGAGGAGATGGAGAAACCTCCAAGCCTTTCACCTGAGTCAGAAAAGAAAAGCTTTCCATCAAAGAAAGACAAAAATGTCAAGTTTACAACAAAAAGACCAGAGGCAGACCAAAATTCGGAAGATCTATACTGTACCTGTTCACTTAAGAGAAAACTTGAGCTACTTCTTTACATAGAGTATGGCCTGGTTGGTTTTATTTTGACTGATGGTGTCCTAAAAGAGGAAAGTATACCACTAGACAGAACTTTACAGCTTCCTCAGTCTGATTACTTGCTCCAGAATTCCCCTGCTGAGGAAGTTCAGCAATGGGAGCCAAGTCCTCCTGGCTCTCTGAGCTCCCAGATGGGCCTAAAGCTCCCCACTGGGGTGCAGCCAGCAAGGGTATTCTCCTCCTAAAGGCTCTGCTAGACCTTTTCATTTCCAAAAGGAGGGTAAAGTAAGAAAAAGCAAAGAAATCTCCTTAGGAAAAGCCATCCTGCAGTTTTAATTGAAATGGCAAATGTAAAGTTAAAAAATAAAAATTGATTAAAAAAGCTAGACATCATGAAAGATCAAATAGTAGAATAAATATATATACACGGAGCAGTGTTCAAACCAGTCCTGGCTTAAAGCAGAGGCCAACTCTCAGGAGAGTGACAGGCAGTGCTGACAGAGACACTCTGCTTCAAGAGCTGGGGGTTTAATTTATGAGCATGCACTTCTGTATTTGTCAGGAGAACATGGGGTCAGGTAAGTCCTGCTATCAGGATTCTCTTCTGATTGTTCCTTTGGAAAGAGAAGTGTATGGTTTAATGTCCTTATCAGTAATTGGGATGAGGGCTCTGCAGAGGGATCTGGCCAGGCTGGATCCATGGGCCAAGGCCAATGGGATGAGGTTCAGCAAGGCCAAGGGCTGGGTCCTGCACTTGGCTCACAAGAAGCCCATGAATGCTCCAGGCTTGGGGCAGAGTGGCTGGAAACTGCCCAGGGGAAAAGGACCTGGGGGGTTGGTTGACAGCAGCTGAACATGAGCCAGCAGTGTAGCCAAGAAGGCCAACAGCATCCTGGCTTGGATCAGCACTAGTGTGGCCAGCAGGAGTAGGGCAGGGATTGTTCTCCTGGACTGAGCACTGGGGAGGCCACAGCTCCAGCCCTGGGGTCAGTTTTGGGTCCTTCAGTCCAAAAAGACAGTGATGTGCTGGAGCTTGTCCACAGAAGGACAGCAAAGCTAGGGAAGGGGTCTAGGGCACAAGGCTTGTGAGGAGCAGCTGAGGGAACTGGGGTTGGTTAGTCTGGAGAAGAGGAGGCTCAGGAGAGACCTTCTCACTCTCTATAGCTCCCTGTAAGGACACTGGAGCAAGGTGGGGGTTGGTCTCTTCTACCAGGTGACTAGTGACAGGACAAGAGGAAATGGCCTCAAGTTGTGCCAGGGGAGGGTCAGGTTGGCTATTAGGAACAATTTCTTCCCTGCTAGAGTGGTTAGGCATTGGAAGAGGCTGCCCAGGGCAGTGCTGGAGTCGCCACCCCTGGAGGGCTTCCAAAACTCTGCATATGTGGCACTTGGTGCCATGGTTTAGTGGCATGGGGCTGTTGGGTCAATGGTTGGACTTGATGATTTTAGAGGTGTTTTGCAACCTAAATGATTCTGTGATTTCTGCTGCTCATTTTACTCCTTAAATTACTGAAAGCAGCCTGGTTCTGTGTCCAGAGGAGGAGGAGCAGATCACTATGTAGGATGATTTATGCTGATGATGTGCTGGGAAAATGGGAAGCCAAGTTAGATGTGTTCAGACTCAACCTTTTAAAAAATACTCATCATCTCTCCTTTTGGCAACAACCAGAATGCTTTCCTGATGCTTTCTGCTTTGCTTCCAAGGGCCTCTCTTCTCACTTTGATCATGTAAACTGGTCAAGAGTGAGAGAGTCCTTCCTGCCACAAAGTTCTGCTGCTTTTTTGCTGCCAGCTGTCTGGCAGGTACCATTGCTGGGCTGTCTGTGAGGAGCACCTCAATTCTTCCAATGTTAACAGTGGAGCTCTTGAACTTTGCATCTTTTAGATGATGGCTCTTCCATTTTCAGTTCTTCTAAATGACTGGAGTCAGCTCTGCCCTTTTCCAAGACAACAGTGATGCCAGACAGCAGGTAACCTCCACCTCCACTCATGGTCAGTTTGGGATGGCTTCGATCTGGTAAAACCTTCAAACAAAACCCAAACCAAACAAAACCATATGTGCACATCAAATTGTGTCATTTGAAGCTTACAGAGCAAGACAGATTAGTTTTTCCTCAGCCACCAAAATAAACAGCCATTTGGAATGTGGCTTTAAAGGGCAAAGTATCTGCATACCAGAAAGAGTTAGAGAAACACATAAAATCACAGGCACTACTCTAGTGATTCCAGCAAAATTACTGGTGGAATTTGCAGGAAACCACATCTGGTCTGATAAAAGAGCACTAAGCCCTGGGGTCATCTCCAGTTCTGTCACTGTCATCTTTAGGTAGCAGCTCTTAAGGTAAGACATAGCCATGAACCATCACTGTTAACTACATGATCTTTTCTGTCACCCCTTCCTCTTCTTTTCTGCTGCCTCCTTGCTCTGACTGCCAGCAGAGATCTCAGCTGATTTACTTGTGCCCAGGAGACAGTGCAGCATTGTTCCTGACTGCACCTGGACACAGGAACCTTTTGGCCAAGTCTAACTTGCCTGAACATCTTCATCTGTCAGTCTCCTCATCATTGGCAGTTTGGCTGCCTGCTCAGTAGTCAGTAAGCATGGCCACTCTTCAGTTAGGTCATCTCCCTCCAGAAGCCTCCAGGCAAGGAGAAAGTCAGGAGAACTCAAGAACCTTTTCTGAGGTAGTGAGCTGCTTAGAAATGAGACATGCTTCTGCTTCTTCACAGCTGGGAGTACCCCACCTGTGCAACCGTTCTGTTCAAAGTTAGCTGAACTGATGTTTTCCACTGTGGACATGTTTCCTCCTCTCACCTTGTTCAGTTCCCAGACTGGAAACTTCTTACTTTAGTTCCAGGATAGAACTCGTTTGAGGACATTGACTTTGTAAGGCACCACCACATTTTTCTTCAGCTATCAACCAAACTAGACATGACTAAACACTTGCATATAGCCTGAGTCAGTCCAAAAAGCACATTTTCAGGGAGTGTTTTGAGGCAATTTTGACAGCCAGGTACTTTAATGCTTACCTGGTAGTTTCTCAGCCAGGTTTCAGACAGCTTTAGGTTAATGACACCACCTCTCTCCCTCAGTTTGGTGTAACAGTCTAATAATGGCTTAAAAAAACAACAACAAAAAAACCCCAGTAGGTTATACAGCAGAACAGTCTAATAATGGCTTAAAAAACCCAGTAGGTTATACAGCAGAAGAGTCTAATAATGGCTTAAAACCCCCAAGCAGTAGGTTATACAGCAGAACAGACTAATAATGGCTTAAAAACCCCAAGCAGTAGGTTATACAGCAGAATAGTCTCAAACTTGAACTGATTTACCTCTTTATACTGGCAGTAAACAACAAAAGGCCTTGAAGGAGCAACAAATTCCAGCAAAGGGAGTACTAAAGGTGTGGGGTGGAACTTGCTGGCTACAATTAAGCTGCAAAAGAAATTTCACTCACATTAGTTCTCTGCTTCTCCAAGCTATTCATCAAATGACATTTTCCCCCTCCTGAACTCAGTGATCAATTAGAGCTTAAATGCTGCTCATCAGCATCTTTGCATGGCTCTAACAACTCCCCACCTAGCAGAACAACTCCTGATTTTCTCCTTGGATCATGAAGAGGATAAAGCCCTTGTTCCCTGAAGTACAGTCCACTAAATGGCAAGCAGAAGCACTTGGGCTGTGCTGAGCTTCACAAACCTTGTTGTGCCCCAAGAATTCACATGCTGCTTTCTCCAGCCTAGGAGAAAGGACTAAGTGGACCATGAAGAAAAAAAGAGTGCAGCCTGTGCCTCAGAAGGCTTGGAGTGCTGCACTGACACTGCCAGGAGCTCTGCCAGCCAGCAGGAAGGTAAGGGAGAGATGGGATTTGGTTCTGTCATGTGGCAGCACATATTGTTGTCAGCAGGTAGCCTGGCCAGCCACAGGATTTATGTGGAGGAGGAGGAGGGAGAGGAAGAGCAGGGATATATTTATTGTGTCTGTTTAAAATGTCTAGTATTAAATCTTGATGTTCAATCATTCCCTGGGAATCCTGCCTAAAAGAGGTAACATCAAGGATTCACAGGGTGGTTTGGGTGGGGAGGGACCTTTAAAGGTCACCTGGTTTGTCCTATGTCAAAAAGAAACTCATTTCTAAAACCAAAATACCAACCAAAGCCCTGAAACAACAAATTTAGTTCTAATTTAATAAACTTAAAAGCTCAGGTTCCAAATCCAGTCCTGTTGTTTTCTCTCAGCTTGAGTTTGGCTGTATTAAATTCCACCTGGATTCTGTTTCTCTTTGGATAGAATACTGTAAATATTAGGGGGGGGGGGAAAGGGTGTTTTTAAACCAAAGCTTTTCTGTTTCAAGGGAAATTTCTTTCCTGTAGCTGTGTTGTCACCCAGCAGACCTTACTGACTAGCAACAAACTCACCCATCAGCATTCTTCTCCTTCAACAAAGCAGCAGTTTCTAGTAGCTTTTTCCTTCTCTCCCATTGTTTTCTTTGTTTTTCCTTTGAACAACAAAAGAAACAGTTTACACTTCAAGTGGTAATTACCTCTTGGATTGCTACTGTATGGCCACAGTAAATATTCTTACATTTTCTTTAACTTCTTTTTCCTTGTGCTCTTTCAATTCTGCATCTTCAGCACTCATGTCCATTGTTTCTTGCTCTTCTGTTTGGTTGCTCTCCATAGCTGCTTCAGCAGCAGCCTCCTCCTCTGTTTCCTGTGGGGAAGTCTGCTTCTCATCAGCCAGTCCATTGCTTTCTTCTTCCACTAGCAGGTTCTCTTCAGCTTCTGCAGGAAGAGTCTCTGTAGAGAATGTGCCAGACAGGAGACTGTGCACCTTGCTGAGAGGAAACTCATGCAGATGATCAAAGAAATGTTTGGGAAATCCAAAGCAACCGGTAGCAGCTCTAACAGGTCCCCCTCCTGGGTACAGCTGGATAATGGTTCCATAGCCTAGGAGAGCAAAAGAAGGATTAGAATCATTAAGGGTGGACAAGACCTCTAAGATCAGCAAGTCCAATCGCTGACCCAGCACCTCCATGCCACTAAACCATGGCACCAAGTGCCACATATGCACAGTTTTTGAACCCCTCCAGGGCTGGTGACTCCAGCAGTGCCCTGGGCAGCCTCTTCCAATGCCTAACCACTCTGGCAGGGAACAAATTGTGCCTGATATCCAACCTGAACATCCCCTGGAGCAACTTAAGGCTATTTCCTCTTCTCCTACCTTTAGGCACCTAGGAGAAGAGAGCAACCTCCACCTCACTGCAACCTCCTTTCAGGGAACTGTAGAAAGCAAGGTCTCTCCTGAGCCTCCTCCAGACTAACCAACCCCAGTTCCCTCAGCTGCTTCTCACCACACTTGTGCTCTAGACCCAGGCTTCAGGAATGTAACTGTCATCTGTTTAGTGTCTTTGAATGTCTTATGAGGGAAACTAATTTAACTGAGTTGGAGAAATCAAAACCAAGTCAAACTTGTAGGATATGCTGAAGTAAATGTCATCCACTGCTTTTAAAATGCACATTTTGTAGAGATTAGTTCAATCTCTGGTGCAGTGAACAAGAGGAATGACAGTAAAAGTAATAAGGAATGAACTGGAATTCCTCCCTTTGGGAAGTGTGGGAGAGAGCTGTATTTCAGCTCCTGCTGAAGGTCCTGTGGGACTCACCTCCCATTCTCTCCATCACTGCCCCCAGCACAAGGCCTGCACACGTCTCCATGACAATCATCTTGTTGCCAGCGTGGACGTTTCCCAGAGTCAGCATCTGAGCTAGGGTGTCATATCTCAAGTGGCTGGAAGACAGCAGGATTAGGAAGTGTCCAATTAGTTCTCTTAAGAGGTAGAAATGCTGCAGATTAGCTCAGGAGCCTCTCCAGAAAAAAAAAATGGATGGCAGGTGGGATTTTGGGAACAGCTGAGGAAGAGTTCCTGAGCTGAAGTGAGGCATTAGCTGCATGATGTGTTTGGTGTGCTTAGTGAAAAGCTCTTTTTTTAGTGATTTGGCAATTCTTATTTGTGAGTAAGCTGGGAGAGAAGAAAATCGTGTGCAAGGAGAGACAAGCAGCAGACAGGACATTAGTTTCTTTCCCTGAAGAGATTGTCTGGACACAATCCTGAGTCGTGCTCTGGACAGGGAGGTTGGACTGGATGAGCTAGGACACAGGTATTTTGTTATAATGTGGGGAAAAAAGGAACAAAACTCAAACTTACTTAATTTTTCCAGGCTCCCTTGCATAATACATTGTTGAAAGGATGCGAGTGGATGGCTTCACTATTGTAATCACTGCCTCATATCTGTAAGAAAGAGAGTCCCATAAGGCTTAGTTAAAGCTCAACAAGTCAGAGAACTACTAAGCATTCTCCACCTTTTAAAATCCACTTACTTTTTTTTCTTCTTCTTGATGTATTTATCTTGAGCAAATTCTGTTTTGTCTCTGAAAGTTGTGCTGTTCTCTATTAACTGTTGGACTATTTCCTTGGAAGAGAACATTTATTTTTATTACAGCTGGGATTTATTTTGCATTCATTTCATAGACAGTATTCTTTTAAACACTGAAAATATTTTCTTCTATGTATATACCATTAACCTCTCCTGACATCAATGGCAAAGTAGGTTTCTGTTAATCAACATGACAAAGTGACCCTGACTATGAGCAGGAACTTAATCATCTCCTTCATGTCTCTAGATGTACTTGAACTACACAGTGCCAGCCTAAAAACGGTACAACACAAAATGCTTCCCCTGGAAACTGGGGTATTTTGGAGGGCAGGTAGCACAACTAACTGCTGAGAGAGGGTACAATTGTATGGCCAGAAATGAAGGAAAAGCAGGATTGTGCCTTTCAGCATCAGCCTCTGTACCTGCATATTGTTATCCTCTGCTGAACATGAAGGAGACTCCTCTGCTTCCTTTAAGTGATTAGCTACTTTTCATTTCTTTAGGATGAGGCAGAGTTCTGTTTGTGGCAGTTACTGTGGAACTGATATTGTTCTGTCAGCCTAACATTCCCCATAGCCCAATCCTTTGTGAAACCATGCAGGCAAAAATATTTTACTAAAAGAAAACAAACCAAGGAGCGAACTGCCCCTTGAGGTCTCCTGTCTGATTGTAGCATTCTCTGTCTCTGAGGGTATGTTCTTCCTTCCATCTTCTGCTAGTTCTTCTCCTATACTCTGGCTCTTTATCAGACATGTTCCTTATCCACTTAATTTTGTCTACCTCCAAAATTGTGCTAGAGAATATTTCACTAGGGAAAGCAAAAGCCAAAAGGGAGCTGCAGCTCTGCAGTGCCCTTGGGAGTATGTGGCACTTCATGTCTTCATCCCAACTGACAACTAGCTATCCCTCAGGACCTAGGAAGGATTTGGGAAATGCTGGGGAAATCAAACCCCATTAATATTTCAAATAACAACCCTTTCTAAACTGAGCCTGCATGACCAAGAGTTCAAGTTTTACCAGGCATTTATGGAAGAATAAATTCTACTGCTGCTAATATCACCCACTCTAAAAATGACTATGCAGCTACAGTTCAGAAACCAGAGTTAAAAAAGGCACAGGATATTTTAATAACTAAACCAGAAGTATGGTAGATGGATGGCACAGGCAGGCTGAGGACATACCGAAAAGCCAGAGGGATCTTCTACCACAGGTAATGAGAGTAAACAGAAAACATAAGGCTACCAGCCTGATTAGTGCATTCTCCTCAAAGAGAGACCAGCATGAGCAGCACAACCATGGCAACAGAAGAAATACCATTCTCAACTCCTTGGAGCCATCCGTGATTGAGCAGGCAAAAGCAGAAGAGCAGCACCAAATAGCAAGATGCAATGAGGAGATGAACTTGATGTAAGCATGAGCAATTTCTTGTTTTTATTAGAAAGGGTAAACCAAAGATGAGAGGCAAAACAGAACTGGCTAAAATGGCTGATTTTAGGATGGCCTCACTTCTTTTGGACAAAGTGAAGGGTAAAAACCCATCCCTTTTCTAACAGAGCAGGACTGATCTCTGGAGAATATTCTCAGCTTTTGATGGGTAGCCACAGGCATCAGCTGTGTTGGTAGGTACAGCCTAGAGGCACACTGAGAGTCCATTTGTTACCCAGTGTTCATACTTTGGTGTTTATCCAGAAGCCATTCCTATGCCTTTAACAGTTTAATTATTGCATGATTTTAATAGGTCTGTAATACAGACAGAGTAGTCTGAACTTTATAGACAAAGACAAATAAGAAGTGATTATGTGAGCTGCATCTCCTTAGTGGTTTGAGCATTTCTTTGTGTCTGTTATGGCTTCTGATGCTGTCAAAGTCCATGCTTTTTATCTCTGTTGACAAAGTTGCCAACCTTACATGAAGTTTTCTCTGAAAACAGCCTTGGGCTAAAAAGCTCTTGAGGGGAAAAAACATGACTTGAGCAGAAGAACAAAGAGAAAGCACTGAAGCTTAGGCCCCCCATAAAAAGAACAGCTCTTTCACAAACCCAAAGCTCACCATGGAGGTAGCACAGAAACAACACCAAAATCTTATTGTTACCTGTCCTTTAATACCCTTGTCCTTCAATGCCTTTATGTCATCATGAGTCAGTTTTTGAGACCTTCCATCGTCAACTATGTTACGATTGTCTGTACCTGCTGCTTTGGTTTCTGAAGGGAAAGGATACAGACTTGTCAAATCTACCTCTACAGGGCCTGAAGCAGGACAAACAGATGATTTTAGTCTCACAGAAAGCAGATTGCTCAGGATTAAACCCACATGCTCCAGGGCCTTCTAAAGTATCTCCTAAACAACCAAGGAAATGTCATAGGTAAAGTACACCTGAGTGTCTATATATATTTATAGTCAC
This sequence comes from Bucco capensis, assembly GCA_013396975.1. Lineage (NCBI taxonomy): Eukaryota > Metazoa > Chordata > Aves > Piciformes > Bucconidae > Bucco > Bucco capensis. The sequence goes on from VWZO01001378.1 coordinate 363,522, forward strand.
CCAAACTAAGGTTCACATTTTCTCCCATCTTAAAACTTCTTTGTTCCAGGACTAGTAAAACAGCAGATCAAGACAAAAACATGCACTTTTATCACAGAAAGAATATAAGTAATAGACGTTAACAAATGATTAAGGGAAAGATTTTTCATCATCTGTGGTATTATCCAAGACACAAACTAATTGCAACTCGTGTTTCCAAGCCTCTGTACTACCTGTGGTTGTCTCTTCCACCTCTTGCTTTGGCTGGAGGTTTCCACCACTGGTTACTTCAAAGGTAGTTCCATAAATATGTCCAATGGCATTATCCAGGTAGAACCACTGCTTCTCAAAAATGATTTTTCTGAAAGAATCATCAAATTGCTGACATTAAAAGCATTATTTTTACTACGCCTGGAACTTCATATGGGACATTTGTATCTGTATCCTTGTCCTGCTTTTCTTCAAGGATACAGATAGAAGTAAACCACACAACCATATCAAACTGAAACTGGTTAGGAAAAGAACAAAGAACTTAAATCAAGTATACTTTTTTTTAGTCCAAAAGCATTCTCAAGTGGTAGATAAAACATGGCTATAAGCACTTGAATTACATAGTACTGTTTTGGATAGAGAAAGCCAGAAAAAGCCAAGGAATGCAATGAAAATCTATTCAGAGCTCCTTTCAAATATCATTTACCATAAGACTATGAAGAAAACAAACAGCACAGAGTGTCTTGGAATCCTAGAAATGTTTAATACAAACATAAAAGAAAAGGATTTTATTATCCCTTTCATTTTGATTGCACTAAGAGGGTTGCATTTTTCCTTTTTCAGACAAAAAGGGACCCACAAAGCTTTTAACTTTCAGGCTGACTCACAAAGGTTTCCCTGCTGACCAGACAAATACTGATCTTGTCAGATCAAACAGGTGCCAGTGTGAATGCCACCTTCAAATCTGAATCAAAACTTACCAATATGAGCTCTTATTGTGCCAATTATGCTCCCACTAATTCTGAAGCTTTGCAAAATGCCTGAGTTCTTCGTTGTTTCCAGTTTTCTACTGAAGAAATATGCAATTCATGCACCTGTTTTGCACTATGGTATTACTTGTATCCCCAAATACAACCCAGAATGTAAATGAAGCACAGTAATAAAGTTTTGTCAGAGACATTACCAAATCCTCTTCATAAAAAACTAACATTATGCTTCCTTATGGGAATTCTATTAATCCCTACCAACAGATTTTAAGACTAAAAAATGATTGTAAGACTTGAAATGACTGAAAAGAAAGAGAGAAAAAAAATGTGATGTGTGTTCGTGCTCTGATTTCATTTTGATAACCATTCTAAATAAAGTATCCAACCACAGCTATTGTCACATGTTCTTTGAGTGTCCTTACCCTCATCACATCATAGAAAAAGAAGAATGAATGCAAAAGTGACTTATTTTCCTGTGGTAATGTTTACTCTTTGACTATTTTGTTCTTTCTTTTTAACGAAGAACTGAAGAGGGACCTCATGAACAGACCTTAGCAGTGCTGTGCAGGCTAATAGACTACTCCCAATAAGCTGCACTCCCTAATTCCTAGGTCTGAGCTATACCATTTTGAAACCAGTCTCATTCAAGCATAGTACCTTTAAATCTCCATGCCACATGACCCAACACTGACTTCTACACATGGGTCTATAAAATTGTCTGCTGCAATGGGAAGAGTTCAGGCTGTGTCCACTGATTACAGTATTTCCTGCTGGGGTACAGGTGCTTCTTGCTATGCCACTTGGCCTAGGGAAAACAAAGAGGAGACCTCTCATAGCATCCTCTCCAAAGCAGTATCTATCCAGAACTGACAGCTAGCACCTTCCTACAGAACACTGAAGCCAATCACTGTTAACATGGCAACGCTGCACCTCTTAGAAATCATAGAATCATTAAGGTTGGAAAAGATCTCTAAAATCAGCAAGTCCAACCATCAAGCCAACACCCTCATGCCACTAAACCATGTCACCAAGTGTCACATCTGCATGTGTTCTGAACCTCTCCAGAGCTGGTGACTCCAGCACTGCCCTGAGCAGCCTGACCACTCTTGCAGGGAACAAATTGTCCCCAGTGTCCTACCTGAACCTCCCCCGGCACAACTTGAGGCCATTTCCTCTCATCCTATCGCTATTATCTCTGCCGGGCAGCTGTGGGTCACACCGCCCGGCACCTTACTTCCCTCAGGGCCCTCACTGGTGAGGGAGGGGGGACGGGGAAAGCGCAAAGCTCGATGATCGCGATCGAAAGCTTCTCACCTCCTCCGTAATACCGGTACCGCTTTGAAGACATCGTCTCGTTTCAGAACGGCGCAATCCCCCTCACAAATGCGTGGGAACGGCGCTGGGCCTAGGCCTCGGCCTGCGCTCAGCCCGTCCTCCATTGCTGCCGCCGTCCGTCGCGGAATTGACCAATGCGCAAGCGCCGCCGGCCGCTGGCCCGCTCTGCCATTGGCAGGCGATCGGCGCCG
>VWZO01001378.1:366016-384279 GCA_013396975.1 Bucco capensis
GGCGCGGCCCGGCCCCGCCCCCCCGCCAATGGCAGAGCTGGCCAGGGGCCGGCGGCGCCTCCTGCTCCCTTCTGATTGGTTGCAACGTCGGAAGGAAGAAACGGGCGCCAAAACAAGAGCGCTGAGGCTTTCCTTGTCCCCTCTGGGGGCTGGTGGCGGCCAGATGGTTCTTTCGCCAGTTCTAGATCCCAAGTAAGTTCTCGTTTCAATGAAATATCTTTTGGGTTTGGTTTTTTTTTTTTAGCTTAATTTGCTGTCACGTCGCCGAGTTGACGAGATGAGTGGGGACCTCAGAGGCAGGGGATGCCCCCGAGGAAGAGGCTTTCAGGGATGGCGAGGAGGATGGAGAGGAGGATGGCGAGGTAGAGGACAGAAGGCAGAGTGGAGAAAAGCGCCCCAACCTGGTGAGTCAGCTCCTATGTTTGCTGTAGGCGCTATGCTTTCCTTTCCAATTGCTTTTGCGCTGGCAAATTGCACCTGTTTGCCTCCTGGTGTTCTAAAGAATCACTGAGAGTTTTACTCTCTCTGTTGTCTTAATCCCCATTTTAATTTGCTTTCTTTCCTAGCAAAACCTCGGCTAGTTCAGGCAACGTTGGACCAGTTTATTCCCTATAAAGGCTGGAAACTTTATTTCTCTGAAGGTAATTTTAGGCTAAAATTATATATAGCAACTATTTTGTTCACTTTTTCTAGAATTAGTTATAAGCAGAGGGAGCAAGCTCAACAGAAATTCACATTTGAATACAGTGGAGATTTCTTTCTGGTGGCATTCTCTAATCTCTGTGGGCTCCAAACCTTGGGAAGGAATCCTGAATAGCATAAAATAGGATAGTTCTTAAACCTGTTCAACTAGCCACATAAAACCTGCAGTATCTCAGAGACTGAATTACACATATTTTGAGGGTATTTTGCTGGATCCTTGTCCTAGATTATCCTAGACAAGACTCTGTTTTGTAACAGGTCTTCTACCAGAATATTACTATGATACTGTAGAGATCTATTCTATTCCTCAGTTTTGGAATGCAGAAAAAGAATTGAAGAGAAATTGCCTGTTTATGTCTTGGTGTGGAATGGAAATAACTATTTTTGTCTGTTACTAACATGGTATATTTCTATTTAGCTTATGCTGACAAGTCTCCTTTTGTCCAGAAGACTCAAGCCTTTGAGAAGTTTTTCATGCAACGCATTGAGCTTTATGACAAGGTAAAACCAGAATGAAACATCCTTACCCCAACAGCCTCACATGAATACAACACTCCAAACCTTGTTGTATTTTCCCTATCACAGGCATGAAATGTTTATGACATGATTTCGATGTATTGTGTTTATGATTTGAAATGTATTCTATAACCCAAAATGTTTCATAGGATGAAATAGAAAGAAAAGGAAGTGTACTTGTGGATTACAAGGAGCTAATAGAAGACAAAGAACTGAGTAAATTGATACCAAATATAGCTACTGAACTAAGGGATATGCCTCAGAAAATACTGCACTGTATGGGTCTGGCTATTCATCAGGTAAATATGATGTTCTAATATGGAGAAGCATAATCCTCCCAACAAAAAAGCATCAGTGGGACTTAGAGGCAATAATGTTATAAACCCCAATTCTTGCTATTTTCCTGTCTTGCAGGAAACTGTTTATTTAACGCTCAAACCCTTCTATCTCCACACCATTTGTTTGTCCCACAGACAGACTGTTTGTCTGCCTTTCTGTTCTGCCTAGGTGCTAACCAAGGACCTGGAGAGGCATGCTGCAGAGCTGCAGGTGCAGGAAGGATTGCCCCTTGATGGAGAACCTATAATAAATGTGCCTCTCATTCATGCTAGGTAATGGCTGTTGAGGAGCTGGGAGTTTTTAGATGAAGATCTATTGGCTTCTTGTCTCATGGTTGCCACTTCAAATTCCATGTGAGCTGTGAGAGACTGTACAGTCTCCACTCAAAAATACAGTTCAGCTCCACTGGGTGTATACCTGGACAACCTGCTGAGTTCCCACAGCTGCTCCTCACCACACTTGTGCTCTAGATCCTTCAGCAGCTTCCTTGCCCTTCTCTGGACACATTCCAGCACCTCAGTGTCCTTCTGGGAGTGAAGGGCCCAAAATGAACTTAATATTTGAAGTGTGGCCTCACCAGTGCCTAGTATAGGGAGATGATCCCTGCCCTAGTCCTGCTGGCTAAGATATTGGATCCTTTTGTTAGAAGGCTAAACTCTGATCTTCATCTGAACTAATTTGGAGAGAGATGGCTATAAAGTAATTTCTGTTGTGTTGCTACTCTTAGTTGTTCACAGGAGGGAGGTGTCACTGTATAAACAAACTACAGCCGTTGAAGTATATCCATCATCATCATGGCTAGGCTTTGTGAACAAACTTGGGGAATATTAAATAAATGTTTGGCTGCTTCCTAGAACAGGAATCAAAGATTATGCCATAGCTCCACAGGCAAAATACTTCTAATTATTGATCTGGATTGCTGTTTATACTTAATATGTAAACCTTATGATTATTGGGTATGAGATTGTTTTGTTTGTTTAGGTTTGAGGTTGAGGTTTTGTTGTTGGGGTTGTTTTTTTTTAGGTGTGGTGGGTTTGAGGGTGTTTTTTGTTGTGGTTTTTTGTTGTTGTTGTTCTGCATTTGAATATTGTAATCTTTCAAGATCTTGCTGCTTAACTTTTGTGTAGGGTGTATAACTATGAGCCCCTAACCCAGCTGAAGAACGTCCGTGCCAACTGCTACGGGAAATACATTGCCTTGCGCGGCACTGTTGTGCGTGTCAGCAACATCAAGCCTCTCTGCACCAAGCTAGCTTTTGTCTGTGGCACCTGTGGAGATGTGCAGAGTCTTCCCCTACCTGATGGAAAGTATACTCTCCCAACTAAGGTAAATTTAAAACCACTGAAATTCATATTTTTTTTCCTTATCTACAGTGATTTTTGCACTGGTGTTAACAAAAAGTTGACGTCTGATCTTTAAAGCTTAGTTGAACAACTCAAGCATTAAGAAGAATTAAACTTAGCATGCAAATTTTTATTACCCAAACCAAAGAGAATCCTAGAATCCTCGAATGGTTTGGGTTGGAAGGGACCTCTGGAGCTCNTCTAAAATGTTCCTTTAACACCTCCAGGGACTGTATTCTGCTTTAATAAAAGCAGTATGTAGAAACGCCCTCAGATCTAGAAAGAAATCTCTTTTCATTTCTCTTTCATCAGTTACATCCTCCTCACTGCAGTGGTTTTCTGTGCATAGACTGGAGGTTGTGTGGGTTCTGTTTAGAACTTTAATTTCACTGTTGGGGTTTTTTATCTGGACTTAGTCATTACACATAGGAGAATGCCCAGTTATTTTGTGTTATCTGATTATTATCTATTACATGATTCTGTGAAGAGGCTTACACAGTGCAGCTGTATTTGCTGTAACAACTATGAGTCATGGTTCAGGTGTCTGTGCTTGATAGCTCTTCATTATGTATGTGCTAATTTGTAGCCCTAATTTCACTGGTTTATGGTGCTGAAACAATGTTAATGAATAACATTGCTTGCTTTATTTTTAAATCAATAAGGCAATTTGAAATTGTGACTTTCATTCCAATTCATTCTCAAGCTTTTTTACTTTTGTTCCAGTGCCTTATTCCTGAGTGCCGTGGTCGATCCTTCACAGCTGACAGGAGCTCTCCTTTAACCACCACAGTGGACTGGCAGTCTGTGAAGTAAGCCTCTCTTCCCTCCTGCTCAAAACTGTAATGCAGAAGGGTAGTCAGGAAGTGACAGGATGGTTCATGCCATGTTACACTGTGTCGTTTTAATCTTAGCCTTTGGCAGCCAGCACTCCTCAAAACTTGTGCTAGAAAGGGGTTGTTTTATCTGAGCACAAGTATACTTTGTTTATTAAACCTCCTTAGTGTAACAGCTTCTTAAGAATTCCTCCTACTGTGACCGAGTTCTTTCAGATATGTTTAGTTTGTGCTCTTTGCAGCTTTTCTTGATCACTTTTAATTGTATCTCTTATTTAATGAGCTGTTAGTCAGCTAGAAAAGCCTTATTAAATTACAGTGGTCAGGTGTGACAGTTGATACAAACCCACTGAAAGTAAACGTGAGGGTTAAAAATCTTAGTTTGAAGTGATACTGTGTCCCTCAGTCCTGAAGGTACACTCAGTAGAAGGAAATAATGCTGTGCCTGACCATTCTTCTGGTTTCTATGTCTAATCAGCAGGTAGGTATGCCTAAAACTTGTCAGACCTCTATTAAAGCCTGAACTGAAAAAGTGTTTCTCCAAACTCAGCACTGTTGTCTCCCTTTTGAGTTTGGGCAGGATTGGCTGGAAGATAAGTGAACTGGAGAGTGAGTGTGTGCTCCCCTTTGTGCTTTGCAGGGTGCAGGAGCTGATGGCAGATGACCAGCGAGAAGCAGGCCGGATCCCTCGCACCATCGAGTGTGAGCTGGTTCAGGATCTCGTGGACAGTTGTGTCCCAGGGGATATGGTCACAATTACAGGCATAGTCAAGGTCTCAAGCACTGAAGAAGTTACCTGAGAACACCTTCCTAGGGTGGGGATTCTTCTAGCAGTTGCATGAGGCCAACAGCCAGCTGCTTAACTGGAGCTCTCAAAGTTGTTAATGGTTGGTGTATGTTCCTTTAGAAGTGTGTATTTCTTTCCCCAAGTTTGTGTCAGTCCTTATTCCCTGAAGTCTCACTGAGACTTGTTACTTGCTTAATCTTTTCCCTTTAATGTCTCCTTCCAATGACAAGAAAAGTTGTCACACTGTTGTTTAGAATATTATCATTTTTTAGCTTAGTCCTCCCTGGAGAAATTAAACAACTTCTTTTTTTCCCCTCAAGTGAAGAAATATGTTGTGCACAGCTGTACACATAGAGAACTGCAGTACTGCTTTACTGTGAGACAGCATTCTTCCCTCTGTAATCACTGGGGAATACAGAAAATGATTCATTATTAAGCTACATGTTGATTTCTTCTGCACTATGGATTTTTTCCATTAAATATTGAGTGGAAACATCTTATATTCAATCTCTATTTGATGAGAATAATGTAGTAACTTAAAATCCCTGGAAAACATCATTTCTTCTGGGAGAAAAATCTCTATACATTTATCTTCCTAATCCAGCAACATTTTTTTGTACCTAAATGGAGGGAACTTAAAGAACAAATATAACTAGAAACTTATTTTGCATCAGTTTGAAAATACAGTTGTTCAGTTACTTAAAGATGAACATTTTGCACATGGCTGTACTTGATATTTCTGACCTGCCCTATGCCATTTGTAAATAACATCAGTAATTAATGATCAAGGAAACATTCTTTCATCCTTTCTCAATTTCTCTGACAGGAGCTTCTAGAAATAAGAATGACAAGTGTATGTTCTTGTTGTACATTGAGGCAAACTCTGTCAGCAACAGTAAAGGACAAAAAACCAAGAGTTTTGATGAGGAGACTTTTCAAAGATCCTTCATGGAGTTTTCACTGAAAGACCTCTATGCTGTTCAAGAAATTCAAGCTGAGGAAAATCTCTTCAAGCTCATTGTGAAGTAAGTTGTGTCAGAGCTAGACTAGGTCTAGATTAGGCTTCTGAATGACCACTTCCAGGCAGTCCAGAAATGGGACAGCTAATCTTAAAGCTATGAAATGTGTAAGAGATACCACAGAGATTTAACAAACTCTAGTAGCTCAGGGGCTTAGGAGGAAGTAGAATCTCTATTCCTGATTTCAACTCATTCTGTTGGAAATTCAGCAACAGCTACTTAGAAGTTTTCTATGCTTATAGAGGCATTCTGTGCCAAGAGAGACAGAACAAGTGATTATTTAATAGTGATATGAGATTTGTATTCCACTTATATTCGTGTTCTTTGATTTTCAGCTCTCTCTGCCCTGCAATCTATGGCCATGAGGTAAGTAATTTAACAGCTCTGCTTGCAACTTGAGTTTGAAATGCTTATGCCACAGCAAACTCCTAAAGGATTTCTAAAGCTTATCTGGCTGGGGGAAAGGAGCAGGCACTACTTAGAGGTGACTGTCACTCACAGTCACTTCCAGGGACAAGGAGTTAGCAGCCATCCAGAAGGAAATGCTTATTCCAGCCAGTTTTAGGGAGCTGTCAGTATTGGTCACCATAGTCAAAAGCTTATTCATGATGTCTTATCTTAATTCATGTACCACTACAGATTGTAAAGGCAGGCTTGGCCCTGGCATTGTTTGGAGGATGTCAGAAGTTTGTAGATGACAAGAACAGAATCCCAGTGCGAGGAGATCCACATGTGCTGGTTGTTGGAGATCCAGGATTAGGAAAAAGTCAAATGTTGCAAGTATGACTTGATTTACTTCTATTGGCTGACTATTTTTCTCTGTTTCTTTGTTATCTTGACTTCTGGTAAGCATAGTAGGATAGCTGTTTCCCCTAGTTGTGGTGAGAACTATGGATGCTTCCTCTGAAGCACAAGATATTAGTCTAAACAGACCTTAGGGTCTGAAGATACAGAAACTATCTATCTGCAATTCTGTGATGGATTGCATGTCCCCAAGCATTTAACATGCTGTGAAATGCAAGAGCTGTGCCCAAGGTCCTAGCTGTTTTCATAACACAGACGTGTCTGTGCTGCCAGTATTGTGACCAAAGTTTATTCCCACTGTTATTTTGGAAGTATACTTTGGGGCTGCAAGGAGCTATAACTTCACTGTTGAGCCACATGAAGTAGAAAGAAGCAAACCTGGGTTTATTTTGAGTTGTTTCTCCAGAGTAAGGCTTGTGAAATGCTTCACCTTGGGGAGGGTAAAACTATATTTCTCTTGTAGGCAGTGTGCAATGTTGCTCCTCGAGGTGTGTATGTTTGTGGTAATACTTCCACCAGCTCTGGCCTGACTGTTACACTGTCTAGGGATGGTGCTTCTGGAGATTTTGCCTTGGAAGCTGGTGCTTTAGTGCTTGGAGATCAAGGTAATCCATGCCATGCCAAAGGTTTTTGGATGACTTTGTGTGGGGGTGTGTTGCTGAGTGTAAGATTAACTACTGGACATAGTTATGCAGGGCCTGTAGTTAATGTGTTTTCTAATGAAGTCTTTGTTCTATGTTAATTGCTTTCAGGAATCTGTGGAATAGATGAATTTGATAAGATGGGAAACCAACACCAGGCTTTGTTGGAAGCCATGGAACAGCAAAGCATCAGCCTTGCCAAGGCTGGCATTGTGTGCAGCTTGCCAGCTCGGACATCAATTGTTGCTGCAGCAAACCCAGTTGGAGGACATTATAACAAAGCCAAAACAGTGTCTGAGAACTTAAAGTGAGCACTTTCTGAAATGCTGCTGAGGTAGTTCACACTCAGGCTTGAATAGAATTGCTTGTAGTAATTTTTTGTGGCTTTTCAGAGGGAAGTTGCTGTCCTACTTGATCCTGAAAGAACAGGACAGGATTTGAAGTGTCTTGAAGTCGAGCAGAGTTGCTGCAATTTTCCCACTTCATGAGCTCTGTGTGTTTTTTTTTCTTGTCTTCAGAATGGGGAGTGCTTTACTGTCAAGATTTGACCTGGTTTTCATTTTGCTGGACACCCCAAATGAGGACCACGATCACTTGGTGTCTGAGCACGTGATGGCGATGCGAGCAGGCAAGCAGGCAGCCTGCAGCAGCGCTGTGGCCACTCGGACCAGCAGCCACGATCGCTCTGTCCTCGAAGCTCTTTCAGATCGACCACTGCTTGAAAGACTGAAGGTAGGACTTGGTCTGGCACTGCTGCTGAGCCCCCTTTCCTGTGGTGTTCCTTCCTGGCAGCCCTGACCTGCTGAATGGCTTCAGTCTCCCACTCCCTTTCTTATGATAATTGGCTCTGAATTAAAGAGGAAGTATTTAAGGCTCCAGCCACCAGTTTCTACTGATTGTCTAGGGTAGCTAACACTACCTGGAGCTGCTAAAGACATGTCTCAAGCCATCTTCATATGAGGATAGGCTGAGAGAGCTGGGTCTCTTCAGCCTGGACAAGAGGAGACTGAGAGGAGACCTCAGCAATGCTTATAAATATGTGAAGGGTGAGTGTGAGGAGGAGAGAGCCAGGCTCTGCTCAATGGCATACAATGGTAGGACAAGAGGGAATAGGAGCAAGTTGGACCACAGGAGGTTTAGTATTAACCTGAGGAGGAACTTGTTTGCAGTGCAGGTGCCAGAGCACTGGCCCAGGCTGCCCAGGAGGCTGTGGAGTCTCCTTGTCTGGAGCCATTGCAGAGCTGCCTGGACACATTGCTGTGTGAGCTGGTCTAGGTGCTCCTGCTCTGGCAGGGGGGTTGCACTAGATGATCTTTCTAGGGCCCTTCCAACCCCTAACATGCTGTGATTCTGTGATTCATCTCCACACAGCACAGAATTTATTAGCTGAGGTGTTTTTTTTAGTTGTGGTAGTGAAAAGACACTTTGTGTGAGATGCTGTAAAGCAAATTAGACTGGATATAATAATTTGATATAATATCATATGCTGTGAAGTATTGAAGCCAAATAAAGCAGTGTGTAAGGATATCCTTGGGCATCTGATTTGTTTGAGGGCCTGTTTGCAAAGGCCTGTAGCGAAAGGACAAGGGGCAATGGTTTTAAATTAGAGATGAGTAGATTTAGACTTGATATTAGAAAGAAGTTCCTCCCCACGAGGGTGGTGGAACACTGGCCCAGGTTGCCCAGGGAGGTGGTTGAGTTCCCATCCCTGGAGGCATTGCAGGTGAGGCTTGCCAGGGCTCTGGGCAAGCTGCTCTAGTTGGGGATGTCCCTGCCCACTGCAGGGGGGTTGGACTAGATGAGCTCCAGAGGTCCCTTCCAACCCAAACCATTGTATGATCTACAGCTCCTGACAGATCTGGGGATTATAGGAGAAGCAGCATCTTTTTATTAACCTTAAGTGCTCATTTTGAGGGCTGACACTGTCAAGTTCCATGTCTTGGGGGAAATATCCCCTACTAGAGCTAAACCCATGCACTCCAGTAAATAGGATACCAGCAGTGAAAGTTTAATCTTCTGTGGAGCTAAATCTTATAACAATTGGATTTTCTCTTTTTGAGGTAGTTAAACAGTATTTGGCACTTCTTAGCACAGCAAATAAGCTTTGGCTGCTTTTTTTCTGAAATGTCCAAGTGTATTTTATGACATGTCTAAGCATAATGTATGGACTCATATGGAGCACTAAAGCCCTTACAGTGAAGATTTCACCAGCTAAAGCAGAGAAGATTAAGATTTTTTTTGTTAAAACTGTATGTAATTCTGACAGCCAGAAACCTAAGCTCTTTGTCCTTGGGCTAGATCTCACCAGGAGAAAACTTTGATGCCATTCCCCATCAGCTGCTAAGGAAGTATGTGGGCTATGCTCGGCAGTATGTTCACCCAAGGTTATCTCCTGAAGCTGCTCAGGTCCTCCAGGATTTCTACCTGGAGCTCAGGAAGCAGAACCAAGGAGCAGACAGCACTCCCATCACCACCAGGCAGCTGGAGTCCCTCATTCGACTGACAGAGGTAAGTGCAAGCTAGGACTTCACGGCTTGAAATGCAAGAGATTGTTCTCTGCTTATTCTCTGCTTTTTGGGTGTGTTTTAAGAAAGATGTGAGAATGCAAGAGACTTACAAATGCTAAAGAGCTATGTGTTGCTTAAAGCTTTTTAGCGTAAAACACCTTTGAGGAGGTAGAAAGAGAATCTGTCATCTCCTCCCAAAAGGAGGAGCAGCAGGTGCAGGCAGGAACAAGCTGCTGCCTATCTTCAACTTAAAGCACTGCTGTTTTCCCTAACACTGGGCCTTAATAACACTACTTGTGATCTGCTGCTTCCAAGAATACTGTTAAGAAGCAAAGAAACAAGCTGCAGCCTAACTGTGAGTGCGCAGGTGTCAAGGGTTAGTGCTGGGTCAGTTACCAACCCAGTGACAGATAGTCTATTATTCCCTTTTCCCCTACTCTAGGGAGGAAAAGGGGAAATTAACAGAGACACACTCTTGGGAATTGGAAATGAAACTTAAACTAATGAAAATAACAACAAAATGAAGAGAAGTATATACACACACAAAACCTATGCCAGAACCAAACACCCCTTGATGGTAGCTATGTCACCACCGATGCTGTAGCTGTTGCTGAAGTCCTCCTGCTGGGACTCAGGCTCAGGAGTTGGATCCTGGAACTCAGAAACTCTTGGATTGAGAGGGAAGGCAGAACAGGGAGAGTCCTGTAGGAACAGAGCTGAGCTGCTGATCCTCACAAGGCTCAGGGTGCTCAGTCTTCCAGGACTGAAAGCAGAGCAGAGACAGTCCAGAGCTGGGCTGCTGATCTTCACAGGGCTCAGGTGCTCAACCTTCTGGCTGGGTAGAGACCCAGATCTCTCTTTATATACACTAGTTGTTAATTAGCTGCTAATTAGCTTTATAAAGCCCCTGTTTGCTTGCTCTTGGGCCTCATGCAAGAGACCCCAAGGCCTGTGCTCAATATCAAAGCTTTAAGGACTGAATATGACCTCTATGGCATGGAATACCTTATTTTGACTCAAACTAGGACAGCAGGAGATGACACAGAAAAAAAGAGAGGAATCTTCCTCTAGAACCTGTAGGCTCAGGCTCCATCTCTGCTCCTAAAATTTCTGCTTGCTGTAGAGCAACTGCAGTCTCTTCTCACATCAGCTATAATAGATCTGAAATATACCTTTATGGGGGTTTTGTTTTGTTTTAAGGCACGATCAAGGCTGGAATTAAGGGAGAAGTCTACCAAGGAAGATGCTGAGGATGTGATAGAAATCATGAAATACAGGTAAAGAAAGCATCACAGCTACTAACTGAAAACTTCTTCTAATAGGTGAAAACACAGTGAAGAAATGACTTTATCAAGTTTGGTCCTGTGATACCAATATTAATGTCAGATAAATACGATATTTATTAGCTCTTTATAAACTGACAGCAGCCCTAAGTTGAACACTATCCCTTCTGCCTTTCAGTTGTATCATTGTAGCAGTTATGTCTAATCACTGGGCACAGCATACATGAGGCACTGCTGAAGGGCTGGTTTCTCTGCTCTGATTACAGAATCATTAAGGTTGGAAGAGACCTCTAAGCTCATCAAGTCCAACCATACCTATTACTCCCATACCACTAAACCATGGCCCTAAGGAGAGCATCTATACGTTTCTCAAACACCTCCAGGGATGGTGATTCCAGCATCTCCCTGGGCAGCCTGGCCCAAAACTTACCAACCCTTTCAGGGAAGAAATTCCTCCTGATATCCAATCTAAACCTCCCCTGGTGCAACTTGAGGCCATTTCATCTTGTCCTCTCACTGTTAACCTGGGAGAAGAGACCAACTCCCACTTCATTCCAACCTCCCTTCAGGGAGTTGTGGTGAGTGAGAAGGTCTCCCTTGAGCTTCCTCTTCTCCAGACTAAACCACCCCAGTTCCCTCAGCTGCTCCTTATAAGACTTATTCTCTAGACCCCTCACTAGCCTCTTCTGGATTATTGTTACAGTTAAGAATTTAAAAGTTCTTTAGACAGATGCGTAGTCTAAATTCCCTAGATAGTGACTTTCTTACTAGGCTAGTTTCCTGTGTGCCTTCTGAAAGCTTTCTCAAGCAGTTATGCCTTTACCTCCTCATGATTTTTCCCCTCCCCTCTCTATTTTTAGCATGCTGGGAACCTACTCTGATGAGTTTGGCAAACTGGACTTTGAACGTTCCCAGCATGGCTCTGGGATGAGCAATCGGTCCCAAGCCAAGAGATTGGTTTCTGCCCTGAACAGCATTGCAGAGAGCACTTACAACAACCTCTTTGACTTGCAACAGCTTCGACAGATTGCAAAGGAGTTACAACTAAGAGTAAGTTTGGAAATCAGGCATTTCTTCAACAGAAAAACTGCAAGAGCAGGCAAAATTATTTATTGCCTTTCTTTGGACGTGCCCCAGCATTGATATTTGTTTTTTTTCTTTTCTAGGTATCTGATTTTGAAAGCTTTATTGGATCCCTAAATGACCAGGGTTACCTTCTGAAAAAAGGGGCAAAGGTTTATCAGCTCCAGACTATGTGAAAAGAAGCACTGGTGATCAACTCCCTTGAGCCATAACTCTTCCATCTGCAATGGGGTGATGAAGCTGCTGCTTACTGAGGTGTCTGACACTCCATTTGAGACACCAGCAGAGCCCACAGCCTTGCTCTAAGCTGCCCTAGGACAAACTGGTCTGTAGTGTTACTGCTTGATTCAATCCTGTAGGTCTGCTAGGCCAAATCTACTAGTCTGCAGCACTAATGTATACTTGTCACCCTTGAGGAGCAGACAGTGTATTTTACATTGACATTATCACAGTGCAGTGACTGACTTGACTGCTAAAAGAGATGTTAGACCCTCAGATTTAAAACCTGAGTTTGTAGTTGTAGCATTGTAATTCATCTGAGGAATGTGAAGTACAGACATATTTCCGAGAAGTTTGGAACACAGTTTTATACTGTTAAGAAGTGATACCTGATTTTCTTTGTAGCTCTGTATTTATTGGATTTTATTTTATTATTAATGCAAGTCTGACTTAAGAAAATATCTATATTGTAAAACAAATTGGAGTTCACTTGTCTTTCATTAAACTTTATCTATGAGAAATCTACCCTTTGTGGCTTCTCTACCTCTTTCACAGCTGTTTGAAAAAACAGAAGAGATAAATATCCTACCTGCACTCTGTTGGGTTTTTGGTTGGGTGTTTTCCAAGAGCCATGTGTAAATGAGGCGATCTAACCAAGAGGAGGTCACACTTCATCGGGGTGACAAACCCTTGCAGCAACACCAACACTAACAATGTCTCTCAGTGTTCAGGAAGGTTAGGAGCAAGCCCAAGAGGCAAAGGGGTTGATTGCAACTTCGAAAAGTAAACTCTTCTTCCTTCTCCTTGAGCTAAAGTAAACAACGTGGGCGATGGAGGGTGAAGCGGCAAGAACAAGAAACCACTTAGGTCCTCTCAGAAGTCTCTTAGGCTAAAGCAAACCTCCTTCCTCTGGGAAGGGCCTGTGAGGGAACAGCCGGAGCACGACGTGAGGGAGCAGCGGGGCGAGCCCGGACCGCCATGCCGCCATGGCCACCGCCGTCTACGCCCGGCGGGAGAGCCTCGGCCGGCAGGTAGATAGAAAAACGGCGGAGAAGTCGCTTTCTTCCCTTTATTTCTCCTCACGACTGCGCTTCAGGTTTCAACCCACCCGCCTATGGTAGCCTGCCGTAAAGCGCGCGGCGCGCGGAGAGGGGGGGTGCTGCCGTAAAGCGCCGCAAAATGCCGCACGCCCTCTCCTGCTGCCGCACACGCAGCACTCCGCGGCTCGTCCCCTGTCCCCGGGCCCCCGCCAGGCTCTCGGGGCGCCGGCGGATGGCGCCGGCGGCGGGACGTCGCTCGCTCCTGCGGGCAGGGCCGCAGTGCGCCTAGGGGCCGGCGGGCAGGCGCCAACCTAAGCCCCGGCACCATGTTGGCAGCCGCTTGGCTGGACAGGGGTTTGCGCGGGCTCCTCCGCGGCGCGGGCCGGAGGCCTCTGGCCAGCCGAGCGGGGGCGGTGACGGTGGAGCGGAGCGGCGGGGGGCCGGCCGAGCGCTGCCATGGCACTGGCAACGGCAATGGAGGCGTTTTCTGCTTAGCGGCGGCTGTGGGACCCTCGACGGGGCCGCGCACGGTGCCTGCCCTACGGCACCGGCCCAAGCAGCAGCAGTACCAAGGGTTGTTGCGCGCTCCCGCCGCCGCTGCCTGGCGCCTCCTCAGCGGCGGGACTGGGCCGCGGCGGGCGGGAAGGGGCGAGGCCGCGCCGCCGGAGCACCCCTCGGAGCGGCGTGTGGCGGGCCGATACGCTGAGCTGGTACGTGAGCCGGGAGTGGGAGTGCCTTCTTCGGGAGCACTTGGTACCCTGTCGGGCAGTGGGAGGGACGCAGCTCTCTGCTGGGAACAGGTGTCACGGCCAAACGTGGAGCCAGACGAGGGCTTTTCGGGTCTCTGCGTGGCGGCAGGCCTTGCCTTTTGTGGGCTGATCCTGTCTGTTGTGGGCTGAGGTAACGTTTAGTGGTTAGGGGCCATGTTTGTGTGTCTTGCGCAAACGGGAGGTCGCTGCCAAGAGTTTCGAAGGCTTCCTGGGTAGTGTGTGTTTAAAGTGTGTGTTTGTCTTGATTGATTCTCTTGCATGCCAAGTTAGGGTTTGCCTTCCTGGCCTGAAGCTTTTGCTTTCTTGCTTTACAGTGTGAAAACCCCTTGGAAAGTTTCTTGGCTAGTATGGCTTAAAGTAGTGCAGCTTCGAGTCTGTGTTTGCCTTAGTTAGTTCTGTTCCACGCTAAGTTAGGATTTTGCCTTCCTGGCCTGAAGTTTTTCCTTCCTTGGTTTGCAGTATGAAAACCCCTGGACCATCCCCAATATGCTCTCCATGGCAAGGATGGGCTTAGCACCAGTTTTGGGCTATCTGATTGTGGAAGAAGATTTCAGCATTGCCCTGGGTGTCTTTGTTCTGGCTGGAGTGACAGATTTGGTATGTTGGTGTCAGTTTTGAGGGTGGTGTGGGTTACAGTGATGCCACTGATGGATGTGCTTTGGAATTTAGGCTCCAGAGTAGCATAGAAATGAATAAAAGATTTAAAAACCCAATTTGTTGTATAAATACTGTATAGGTTCTTTGTGACACATTGTGAATGGAGCTTGCAGGTGCCTGAAGGGCACTTAGTGCTGGTGGAGCAAAGGGGTTTCAGGCTTCCTTGACCAGTCCTGAGTGGGCATTGTTCACTCAGTGCTTATAGAATCATTAAGGTTGGAAAAGACCTCTAAGATCAAGTCCAGCCATCCACCCAACACTAAACCATATCACCAAGTGCCATGTCTGTACATGTTCGGAACCCCTCCAGGGCTGGTAACTCCAGCACTGCCCTGGGCAGCCTCTTCCAAAGCCTAACCACTCTGCCAGGGAACAAATTGTTCCTAATAACCAACCTGAACCTCCCCTGGAGCAATTTGAGGCCATTTCCTCTTGTCCTATCTCTAGCCACCTGGGAGAAGAGACCAATCCAACCTCTCTCCAACCTCCTTTCAGGGAGTTGCAGAGAGTAAGAAGATCAGCTCATACATAGCACATTTCATCTTAAACTAGCTGTATTGTGTCATTTCTGAGTTATCTTTGTACTTGGTTTTATGCTTAGTTTTCTAACAGGGAAACACTGCCCTTTGTTTTTCCTAGTTGGATGGATTTATAGCACGGAACTGGGCTAATCAGAAGTCAGCTTTGGGAAGTGCTCTTGATCCTCTGGCTGATAAAATCCTCATCAGCGTGCTCTATGTAAGCCTAACTTGTGCAAACCTTATCCCAGGTGAGAAAAACATCATTGTCTGCACTCAAAAGGCAAAGAAACTCATTTTATGTGTAGTAATATTTATTGTGCTGCTGGAAGGAAAGCTCCGTGTGGCTTTCAACTCTTTGCTTTGTCAGTTGTGCTTTGCTCCTTGCTCTTATTACATACTTAAAGACACTCTCACAGAAAGCATGTGCTGCCATAGACAGAACCATCTAGCATAGCCCATTTCCAACTGTATTTTCTTTCAACTCATCATATTAGTTGTGTTAACAATTTTCTGATAGCCTGGACTGGTTTAGGACTTGCTTAAAGCCTTCAGAAGTGCCTCTGAAACCCTTCAGTCATGTGTGAAACTTGCTCAGAAGACTTTGAGAGTGGTTCTGGCTTGCTTCATGTTTTGTGCTCTGAGTTGGCTTTGTTGGGAAATCCTTGGTGTGGGGTTTTTTTCCTCACTGGATCCTGTTGGCTTGGTTTTTCAGTGTCCCTTACTTCCATGATTATCCTGAGGGATGTGGCACTCATTGCTGCTGTTTTTTATGTGAGGTACAAAACTCTTTCTCCACCGGTAAGTGTAAAGTTAGTATGAACACGTCATCATTTTATTGATTTGAATGAAATCTTCTGTGTTTTTTGCAAATATAAAGAAAGTGAAGGAGCCTTTAGGAAAGCTATAACCAAGAGATTTTCATCTGGAGGCTTGATTGTTGCTCAAAACTTGGGGAGGCTGTTAAGCTAGGATATAAAGTTGTGCTTGTTCTTTGGCCAGATACATCTGGAAGCAGAACAGCAGCTCATAAACTAGGTTTCATAAAGATGAGTTAGAGATACTGTTAACTTTTTTCCCCCTGTATGTGCTCATAAATCATATTAAGGCAGTATCAGTGTAATTCTGTAGTGCTACAATGGACTTTTCTGCATCATGCAAAGAGTTGTATCAAATTGAATTGCTTTTTTTTTCCCCCTTCTCTTTTCCTCCTAACAGAGAACACTCAGCAGGTATTTCAACCCCTGTTATGCCACTGCCCAATTAAAACCAACATTCATTAGCAAGGTAAGAGCAGGAACTCATTACAGAAGCTTAACTCCTTCATGGCTGGGGTGGGGGGGTGTAGTTTGGAGGGTCCTCACTTGGGTGACATCTCCTCTTTTGCTTTTGGCAGATGAACACAGCAGTGCAGCTGATTTTGGTGGCAGCTTCTTTAGCAGCTCCTGTTTTCAATTATGTGGACAGCATGTATCTGCAGACATTATGGTAACTTCCCTTTTTATTTCCAGCTAATTTCATGTTCTAAAGAAACTGCTGATTGAGATGAATCTTAATTGTGTGAAACAACAAGAAACCTGTGTCCAGATGATGGAATAGAGCCATGGGCCTGGATTTTTACATGTTTATTCTTCACTGACACAGGGGCTAGGTATTTTTTGGTCCTTAATTTCCTGTTCAAATCAAACTAGTTAGCATCCAGGAATGTGGTAGCTAAGAAACATCTTGAGAATAGACATGGTGTACATGGCAAAGTGTAGATTCGGATTAATAGAAGGAAAGGAGTGGGAAGAAAGGCTCTAGTGTGGATTCTTTATTCATGCCATAAGTGTCCTTGGAGAAGCAACCTTGTTATCAGTAAAAATAGGAAGTGTTTTCTTATTTTGGCTTTATACTGTACCTGCTATCTTGAAATCTAGGCTTCTGAAGCCTCTTTGAAAAGAAAGCAGTGATTCCTGTTAGGCTATGGAAAGGATCCAGAGAAAAGAGGCACACAAGAGTGTGTTCCTCTTTCAATAATACCTGTTCCTTTCACTGCTGTCCTTGGAGGTCTGAAGTGTAGCCAAGGGGCAGGTGTTACCAGGGCAGTTATTTCCCCTGAGCAGTTAGATAAGAGCTCAGAACAAAGAGGCCAACCAGCAGATAGCAGAATTACTCAATAACTGAGTTTATAAGCAGTGGAAAATCCAGTTTGATTTGTCTTAGAGGGAGGGGAAAAAAAGGAAACAAAACTCAAAGCTTTTTCAGGAACCTTCATCTTCACAATCAGTCTGGTTTTATATCCTGCTGGAAAGCCCAATCTGGAATTGCATCTGTGAAGGAGGCTTGGCTTGCTGCTTGTCTGTGACTCTGATTGAGAAATGCTCAGGGGAACATCCCAGGGGATTGTAGGAGCACTCTCCTGGATGAGCCTGGCCCTGTGTGCAGGGAGGGCAGCAGCAGTGGAGGGGCAGGACTGTAGCAGTGACTTGCACCTGAATGATGTCAGCCTCTGGCACAGAGGAGAACTGCTAGTTTGGGAATGTATGGATATGGTTTTACCCAGCATCTTGGGAAGGGAACCAAAGAGGCTGGAGCTGAAACGTGTGCTTTAGCTCTAGAACTTGGGGACATTCTGAAGGTTGGAGAAGACCTCTAAGCCCATTGAGTCCAACCATTAACCTACCACTTAACCATGGCACCAAGTGCCACATCTACATGGTTTTTGAAGCCCTGCAGGGCTGGTGACTCCAGCAGTGCCCTGGGCAGCCTCTTCCAATGCCTAACCACTCTTGCAAGGAAGAAATTGTTCCCAGTGTCCAAGCTGACCCTTCCCTGGCACAACTTGAGGCTCTTTCTTGCCATCTAGTGACATGGGAGAAGAGACCAAAGCCTTGTGTGATTTCAGTGCTCCCTGAAAGCTTACATTCTCAACATCAGTAAGAATGCTATAGGGTACAAATACTGCAACAGATCAGTTCTCTTCTCTAAAACAAGTGCTAATAGGGTAAAACTTTGGCCTAGTATGGAATGAGCCTGACTCATGCTCCTTCGAGCTGGCAGTTCATCTAATGGTGGTCCAGGACTGTTCAATATATTCATCAATGATCTGGATGAAGGGGTAGAGTGTTCCCTCAGCAAGTTTGTGCATGATCCCAAGCTTGGAGCAGTGGCTGGCACACCAGGAGCTGTGCTGCCATCCAGAGTGACCTGGACAGGCTAG
>VWZO01001379.1:4640-14740 GCA_013396975.1 Bucco capensis
GGGGGGGGGGGGGGGGGGGGTGGGGGGAGAAAGGGAGGAAGCTGGACCCCAGAGGCCTGGACTCAGAGAAGTGGAAGCAGCAAAGCTGGGGTGCCAAGCAGGGCTGCCAGAGAGGTGAAGAAGAGAGATAGAGAAGGGGAGACGGCCCTCCTAAATTTATACCAAGCATGACGTGTATGAAATGGAATACTCAGTTGGTCAGTTTGGGGTCACCTTCCTTGTCTGTCTCCTTCCTATAGGTGTACACTCTCACCCTGCACACCCCCTGACTTCTCAGCAAAGCCACAGAAAAGTTGACATTCCAATTCTCAGGCTGTAAACCAAACATTCAGACAGCACAAATTCTCTCCTTTGTCTCTGAGATCTCAGATTCCACTAGCCGTTTCTACTGCTAACTTCTTTGGTAATTCCTTTTAAGATTATGATACCTTATAGGTTCATAAATTGAGCACAAGTGTCTTGCTTAGCGCCGTTCAGAATATGTAGGAAATTGTACTCTCAGTTTGAGATATTCATAAACTACAAAGAACTTCTGGAAGTACTGTGCTTCAGTGTATTCATCATTCCTCTGACATGCTCTGACAGAGATTTACAATTGAGCTTCAGGGGTACCTACTAGTGACTTTCCAGTACCTAAAGGAAACTTACAAGAAGGCTGGAGAGGGCCTGTTTGCAAAGGCCTGGAGTGAAATGACAAGGGGCAATGGTTTTAAATTGGAGAGGAGTAGACTTAAACTGGACATTAGAAAGAAGTTCCTCACCACAAGGGTGGTAGAACACTGGAACATGTTGCCCAGGGAGGTGGCTGGGGCCCTATCTCTGGAGGCGTTCAAGGTGAGGTTTGACAGGGCTCTGGGCAACCTGATCTAGTTGGGGATGTCCCTGTCCACTGCAGGGGCGTTGGACTAGATGACCTCCAGAGGTCCCTTCCAACCCAAACCATTCTATGATTCTACGATTAATTTCTGTTTTATTTTTCTTCATACAAAGTATGTGTTGCTTTTGATAGCTGACTTTTCCAGTTCTATATCTGTTGCCCTTGATACTTTGTTATCTTGTCTTCCAGATTGTTTATAGATTTTCCTTCTTCTTTTGTTTTACTTTGAATTTCTCTATTTTCTGCTTAGTCTGAAATTGATGAAACTGGATTTAAGTATTCTTTCTATGACTCCAAAATGTTTGTCTTTCTTTCTCCTTTCTTCCTTGTTAGAAATTTTGTTTTCCTTTCAGTAAGTCATACGTCAAATAAGTGTTATCCTGATTGGATGAGAAAACTTACACTGTTGTGATGTTGCACTATCATGCTTCTTTATATACTTCCATGACGCAATTTTGAAATCATTGGCCAATTTCAGTCAAATTTCAGAATTCCTAGAAAGATTTGAAAAGTAGTATTATTAACATGGATGAAGAGTCCTGAAATAGTGCCCTTATTGAGAGGAAAGATGCAGCATTACTAGATAGATCATAGAATCATAGAATGGTTTGTGTTGGAAGGGTCCTTAAAAAAAGAATCATAGAATTGGTTTGGCTGGAAAAGACCTTTAAGATCCCAGGTCACCAATAAACCATGTCCCTAAGGGCCACATCTACACATCTTTTAAATACCTCCAGGGATGGTGGCTTTACCACTTCCCTAGGCAGTATGTTCTAGTGTTCTACAAACCCTTCTGTGAAGAAATTTTCCATAATATCCAATGTAAATGTACCCTGGCACAACTTCAGGCCATTTCTCTTGTCCTCTCACTTGTTCCCTGGGAGAAGAGACTGACATTCACCTCGCTACAACCTCCTTTCAGGTAGTTGTAGAGAATGAGAATGTCTCCCCCTCAGCCTCCTTTTCTCCAGGCTTAACAACCCCAGCTCCCTTAGCTCCTCCTCCAAAGACTTGTAGTCTAGACACTTCACCAGCTTTGTTGCCCTTCTTTGGACATACTCCATGTAGCAGGGTGCAGGGATTCCTCCTGAAAAGAATTCTGCCACACAGTTTAGCAAAGCAAGAAAGGAGTTTTAATGCTATAGAGACACTAAGCAGTTCTAACAAGCATGCCTACAATCAGAGAGCATACCATACAAAGCCCAGGGTGACCATTACAAAGCTGAGCATCCAGAGCATTATTGCTATAAAGACACTTAAATAATCCTAGTAAGCACACATACAGTTACAGCATATCATACCAAACACAGGGTGACCATTGCAAAACCGAGCATTAGGAGCAGCATCTCAGCAGGGGGTTGGTAGGCTCAGAGCATCACAGGGTGTCCCCTGGAGAAGACCGTGCTGGTGGGTCCCCCCACCACCACGAGAAGCAGGTTCGCTTTCATAGGCCATCCATGGGAAAGTACTGGACCCAAGCCCTGCGTGGGTGGCCATGTGCACTGGGTGTTTTCATCCAGCTGCATCTCGCAATCAGTGGCCAAGAGCTGTCCGCCCTTGCAAATCGGTCTTGTTTTTCCAGTCTTAGCCAAGAGATATGAGCCGAGGTCCAGGTTTATGATTGTTTAGCCTGTATGCATATCTTGTTCCCTTTGTTATGCTTACACATATCTTGTTCCCTTCATTATTCTTATGCAAAGTCATCTTCTCACGCTGTGGTGAACCACAGATCATTTTGTATCCCTTATACCCTCCAGTACCTCAATGCCTTTCTTGCCGTGATGGACCCAAAAATGAACACAGTATTCAAGGTGTGTTCCCACCAGTGCCAAGTACAGGATGACGATCACTTCTATAATCAGGTTGGACAGAGCTTTTAGCAACCTGATATAGTGAAATATGTCCATGCCTATGGCAGTGGGGGTGGAATTAGATGACCTTTAAGGTCCGTTCCAACCCAACCCAGCCCATGCTAGTTAAGTCTAGTCTAGTCTTTGAAGTGGGTCTGTGGGTATACACAGCTTAATACTGGAGGAATATACCATAAAACTAAAGGAAAATTTTTAGTAGCCTTGTGAGTTTTCCTATCATTTGAGTGTTTGCACAGCCAAGTCTCATGTAAATCATGATATCATAGTCAGATGGATCACAACTTATAGTTGCTCCAATAATTTATGAGTCATCAAGAGGATTTATATCAGAAATCACATGCAGAGAGTATTGTCACATTTTACACCTTCTTTTATAACAAACTCAAACAATAAAACCCCTAAACCCAACAAAACCACAAAGAACAACCTATGATCTGTTCATGTGCAAGTGCTTTCATCTGACTGACCTTCAAATTTATGAAAATCTGCTTTAAACAGAAATTTTTACTAAAATACCAGAACAAACCCCAGAAGTTTCTATGGTGCTTTGTTTACTTTACTTACAATAGGAGAAAAGCATATCCATCTCTGAATAAACACTAACTAGAATTTTAAGATACAATCTGCTGTGGAACGTTGAAAGAAGGTTTGTGGAAAGTCGAAAGGTTTGTGAAATGTTGAAAGAAGGTTTTGCGTAAGTTTCTTGAAGGTTAGAGATTGTTATGTGTAGTATATTGGACAGGATTTGTTTTGGCTAGAGGTCTTAGGAAGAGGAGTGTTTTGAAGCTTGGATGTTCTGGGAATGAAATTTGTCAAAGTTGAAAAATAGAAATGTTGTGGACTGGGTATGTTTTAATTTGATTCGGCCTTGCAGATGGGTCAGTGTTCTCTCTGTACTTTTCCTATCTGTGAAAAAAGTATATAAGATTTTCAATCTAGCTTAAGAAAGGCCTTTTTTCTTTCTCAGTCATGCTTCTCGGACCTATGTTATTTTATTACCCTCCCCCCCCTCCCCCAACACAATCTCTG
This sequence comes from Bucco capensis, assembly GCA_013396975.1. Classification (NCBI taxonomy): domain Eukaryota; kingdom Metazoa; phylum Chordata; class Aves; order Piciformes; family Bucconidae; genus Bucco; species Bucco capensis. The sequence goes on from VWZO01001379.1 coordinate 8,418, forward strand.
TTTTTTCCATAAAAATCCAAGGGACTTTAAGGGATGCTGTGCAAATTAGAGGGAGACATCTTTATGTTTATGTTCTTTCAGTATTTCCTCTTTCACCTGAGCTGTTCCTGTGTTTTCTTCTCATGTAGATCAATAAGATAAGTTATTGAACGAATTTTAAAATCTTTAAAAAATCTGAGACCATATTAAGTTGGTTATCCAGGCTGGTAATGACGAGGTTGAAGAGAGAAGTACTAAAGCAATTAAAAGGGACTTTAAGGCATTGGGGTGACTGACTGAGGGCTCAGGTGTGTAGGTGGTGTTTTCATCAATCCCTTGAGTGGTAGGGAATGATACGGAAAGAGGCAGAAAACCACACCTGATTAACAAGTGGCTTAGAGGCTGGTGCCGCCATCATAATTTTGGGTTCTTTGACCATGGGGAAGTTTATATGGCACCAGGTATGCTGGCAACAGATGGAGTACATCTGTCTCAATGGGGTAAGAGGTTCCTTGCTCATGAGCTGGCAGGGTGCATTGAGAGGGCTTTAAACTAGGTTCAATGCGGGAGGGGGTTAAAACCAGGCTCACTAGAGATGAGACAAAGGACAAACAGGAGGAGCTGGAGGATGTTTCAGTGGTTTCTGACAGATTACAAATCATGCAAACATCTGAGAAGGGTCAGGTTGAACCTGGGGTCCACACCCACAAAAAGGTGTTGGGACCTCTTGCCCAGCTGAAGTTCATGTACACCAATGCACACAGCATGGGCAACAAACAAGAAGAGCTGGAAGCCCTGATTCATCAGGACAACTATGACATAGTGGCTATCACAGAAATGTAGTGGGACAACTCGCAGAACTGGAGTGTCACAATTGATGGCTTCAAGCTCTTTAGGAGGGATAGACAAGGAGGGAGAGGACGTGGGGTGACCCTATATGTTAGGAACTGTTATGATTGTTATGAACTTAAGTATGATGATTATAATGTTGAGTGTGTGTGGATCAGGGTTAGGAGCAAAGTCAACAAGGCAGATATTGTTGTGGGTGTCTGTTATAGACCTCCCAGCCAGAGCACTGACGTGGATGAAATGTTTTATAAACACCTGTGTGAAATCTCAAGGTCGTTTGCCCTTGTTCTTGTTGGGGTTTCAATTTCCATGATACCGCACAGCAGTGAGGCAACAGTCCCAAAGGTTTCTGGAATGTGTTGAGGACAACTTCCTAATGCAGTTGGTGGATAACCCAACCAGGGAAGGGGCTCTGCTGGACCTGCTCTTTGTGAACAGGGAAGGGCTGGTAGGATATGGTCCTGTTGGGCATAGAGACTACAAATTGATTCAGTTCTCTATTTTCAGAGATGTCAGGAGGGGAGGCAGCAAAAGTGCCATCCTAGGCTTCCAAAGGTCAGACTTTAACATGATTAGTAGCCTGATTTGTAGTATTCTTTGGGAGTCAGTACTGAAGAATATAGGAGTCCAGGAAGGCGGGACACTCTTCAAGAATGAGGTGCTGAAGGCACAAGAGCAGGCCATACCTATGTGTTCTAAGGCAAGCCAGCAGCATAGAAGACCAGCCTGGCTGAACAGGGAGCTCTGGCTGGCACTCAGGGGAAAAGGGAGAGTTTATCACCTTTGGAGGAAGGGGCAGGCCACTCACAATGACTACATAACTGTTGTGAGGCTGTGCAGGGAAGAAATTACAAGGTCCAAAGCCCAGTTTGAAATCAACTTGACCTCCATGGTAAGGGATAACATGAAAAGTTTCTTTAAATATATTAATAGCAAAAGAGGGATGAATGAAACCCTCCATCCCCTAACGGATGCAGGAGGGACCTTAGTGACACAAGATGAGGATAAGGCTGAGGTGCTTAATGACTTCTTTGTCTCAGTCTTTAGTAATAGGAAATCCATACCTCTAAACTAGGAAACAGAGACTGGGAACAGAAAGACCCCGCCACAGTCCAGGAGGAAGTGCTCAGTGACCTATTGCATCACCTAGATGTGCATAAATCCATGGATCTGGATGGATTGTACCCAAAAGTGCCGAAAGAGCTGGCAGGGGTGCTCACCAAGACACTTTGCATCATTTTCCAGCAGTCCTGGCTGACTGGGGAGGTACCAGCAGGGTGGAAATCAGGCAATGTTGCCCACATATATAAGAGGGGACGGAGGGATGATCCAGGAAATTACAGGCCTGTTAGTCTGGCTTCTAAACCGGGGAAGCTAATGGAACAGATCATCCTGAGTACAGTTCTGAGGCATATGCAGAACAACCAAGGGATCAGGCCCAGTCAGCATGGATTTATGAAGGACAGGTCCTCTTCAACTAACCTGATCTCCTTCTATGATGGGGTGACACGCTTCTTGGATGAAGGAAGGGCTGTGGATGTTATCTACCTTGACTTTAGCAAGGCATTTGACACAGTTCCCCATAGCATTCTCTAGAGAAGCTGGCTGTTCATGGCTTGGATGTGCAGATGCTTTGCTGGATAAAATTCAGTGGGATGTCTGAGTCCAAAGAGTTGTGCTCAATGGAGTCAAATCCAGTTGGTGGCCAGTCACAAGTGGAGTCCCCCAGGGCTCAGTGCTGGGACGACTCCTGTTCAACTTTATTGATGACTTGGATGTGGGAATAGAGTGCGCTCTTAGTAAGTTTGCAGATGACACTAAGCTGGGTGGAAGTGTCGATCTGTTTGAGGGTAGGGAGGCTCTACAGAGGGACTTGGACGGGTTGGATTGATGGGTCGAGGCCAATTGTATGAGATTCAGTAAGGCCAAATGTCAGGTCCTGCATTTTGGTCACAACAACTCCCGGCAGCACTACAGGCTTGGGGAGGAATGGCTAGAGAGCTGCCCAGCAGAGAAGGACCAGGGGTGTTGATTGACAGCTAGCTGAACATGAGCTAGCAGTGTGCCCAGGTGGCCAAGAAGGCCAACGGCATCCTGGCTTGTATCAGGAGTAGTGTGCCCAGCAGGAACAGGGAGATGATCTTGCCCCTATGCTTGACGCTGGTGAGGCCTCACCTGAATACTGTGTGTAATTTGGGGGCACCACAGTATAGAAGGACACTGAGGTGTTGGAGAGGGTGCAGAGAAGTGCAACTAGGCTGATCAGGGGTCTGGAGAACAGGCCTTATGAGGAGAGGCTCAGGAAGCTGGGGCTGTTTAGCCTGGAGAAGAGGCAGCTGAGGGGAGGAGGTTGTAGAGGTGCAGGTGTTGGCCTCTTTTCCCTTATGACTAGCAATAGCACTAGATGGAATGGGTTCAAGTTGTGCCAGAGCAGGTTTAGATTAGGTATTAGGAAAAATTTCTTCACCAAAAGAGTGTAGCAGTGTTGGAACAGGCTGTGCAGGGGGGTGGTGGAGCCACCATCCCTCGAGGTTTTCAAGAAACGGGTAGATGTGGCACTTTGGGGGATGGTTTAGGGATAGCACTAGTGTACGGCTATTGGTTGGACTTGATCTTGAAGATCCTTACCAACAATGATGATTCTATAATTCTATGATTCTATACAATGTAACCTGGGAATACTGTATTGCAACAAATGAATAAGGATATTTTTCATGCAAATTTATCTCCTCGAAAAGTTAAACAATCACAGTTTAAAAGTTCCAGTACTTATTGTCATTCTTCCAAAACACTGTTATTGTAACTGTTAGTGTAGTGCTTCACATTGTCAAATAAATCTGTGAGATCCTCTGACCCTCCAGAATAATCTTCTATTGTATTTTTAGTATAATTTGCTAACTAACTCTTTTATATAATTTAATATATTAGCATTATTATGCCCTGTACTCTTAAATAATCTTTCTAGTACTCTAAATTTGTATAAAGTTGTGGATAATAATATTATCTGTACTATATGAATAATGATAGCAGGAGTAATAATAGTATTAAAAGCTAATGAGCCATTACTAGATTTAGCACAAAGTTTTAATGAACCATAAATAAAGTAGAATAAAATGTGTTGTATTCCCTTTCTGGTACCAATTAATTCTGGTTGTTAAATTTTCTTTTTCTTAATTTTTTTTTATTGCTAGGAAGGGGATTCTGGCTTATTAGAGGATTTCAGAATATTTCTGGAACCTCCACATCTCTTTCTGCTTTATAATGTTGAAAACACTAGATTCACTGAATGAATCAGGGAAAAGAAGGCAGTTTTTCAAAAATAAATCTATTTATTTCATAGCATGAATATCATCAGCAATGACTAAATAAAGTACATGACAGTCACTGTACTTCTGGGAAGAAATCAAGTACAAACTTCACTCTAAGCACCTAAGTACACCTAAGTTATATATTTAGCTTAATCTTGCTGAAATGACTTGTTTAAATAATCTAATTGATAATAGTAAGTATATACTTCTAGGATGAACATGTCCATGATGTAATGATTAGCTTAGGAAAAAAACCCCACTTTGTTCAATAACGTATTTTTCATGTCTCTTACTGTATTTTTAGAGCTTGGACTTAACAGCACATGTTAATATAAAGCACAATGATATTTCTGCTTCTATTTGAACTTCCTTATCTTCTGCCGAAAGTATTTCATAACTACAAATAGAATATTCTGAGAAAGCAGGGCATTCATCTTTAAAATATTTCTTAAATAGCATAATAAATATTTCTTAAATGCTATCTTATCTATGTGAAGTTGTTTCTGGGTTATTTTACATAACATTTTTATAAAACTGTCTCTTGTGCTTCCTGTGGAACTATTTATCATTTACATATTCTAAGGAAATATACCTTCAGTACGAAAATATGTACTTTTAAGTATCTCTTCATCTTAGTAAATGCTATTAATGAAAGCTCCCTCATTTCATTATTCTGTATGAATTAAATATGATTATCTGTATAATAACTAAGTCTTTGAAAACATAAAACTCAACATTAAATATGATGAAACATTAATGAAATATTTTATATGGAGAGATATATGGAAAGACTGAGGGATCTGGGCTTGTTTAGCCTGGAAAAGAGGAGATTGAGGGGAGATCTTATCGCTCTCTATAACTACCTGAAGGGAGGTTGTAGAGAGGCGGGGATTGGTCTGTTCTTCCTAAGGGAGAGTGATAGGATGAGGGGAAATGGATGTAAATTCTGCCAGGGGAGGTTCAGGTTAGATACTAGGAAGAATTTCTTTCCTGAAAGGGTTGTCAGCCATTGGAACAGGCTGCCCAGGGAGGTGGTTGAGTCTACATCCCTGGAGGTGTTTAAGAGATAGGTGGATGTTGCGTTGCGGGGCATCGTTTAGCTGGTTTATAGGGCTGGGACAAAGGCTGGACTTGATGATCTCCAAGGACTCTTCCAACTGTAGCTGTTCTATGATTCTATATACACAGAAGGAATGTTTTCCTTGGTAGATTTCTGTTGCTTTTCTTGATCTTTCTGATGCTCGGTGACGTTATAGTCTTTCATTAATTCTTTACATTTTTTTGTCAGGTGTTTAGGTTTGTGGGTTTTTTTGGGAGGGTTGTTTTTGTTTTCATAGTTTAATATATATTAAAAATCCAATAGATTTTGAAAATCTTGTATTTCTTAAAATTTAATGTATTAATGACTTTATCTTACTAAAATGGAATCGTAGAATCATAGAATCATAGAATGTCAGGGGTTGGAAGGGACATAGAAAGATCATCTAGTCCAACCCCCCTGCCAGAGCAGGATCACCTAGATGAGGTCACACAAGAAAGCGTCCAGGCGGGTCTTGAATATTTCCAGAGACATTCCCTCGGGAACACCACTAGTCACAGGCCTCCAGTTAGACTCTGCTCCACCAACCACAACTCTCTGGGCTCTGTCCTTCAGCCAATTCCCAATCCATCTCACAGCACAGTCTCCCAATCCACACTTCTTATGTTTAGCAATGAGGATATCATGGGAGACAGTATCGAAAGCTTTGCTAAAGTCAAGAAAAAACACATCCACTGCCTTCCCCTCATCTATCCATTTAGTTATGTCATCAGTAAAGGTTATCAGATTAGTCAAGCATGACTTCCCCTTATGGAATCCATGTTGACTACTTGTGATAAGCCTCCTTTCCTCCAAATGCTTGGAGATGGTGTCACGAACAAGCTGTTCCATCACCTTTCCAGGGATGGAGGTGAGGCTGACTGGCCTATAGTTACCCGGCTCATCTTTCTTGCCCTTTTTAAAGATTGGGATAACATTGGCTTCCTCCAGTCCTCAGGCACCTCTCCCGTTCTCTAGGACCTCTCGAAGATTATAGAGAGCGGCCTATCAATGACCTCTGCCATTTCCCTCAGCACTCTCAGGTGCATCCCATCAAGGCCCATGGACTTGCGGATGTCCAGTTTGCTCAACTGATCTCTGACCCAAAC